>JAEQBH010003818.1:0-120332 GCA_016808115.1 Tetrastigma voinierianum
CTTCCTTTGTCCTTGAACAGGACCCTCTTGCTGCCATTGTATACTTGTAGGCCCCTTAGACCAACTCCAATGTACAACACCAAATTTGGCACCACTTTGGTGTCAACACCAAATTTTTTGACACCAAATTTTTTTTAACTCCAATGTACATGACACCAAATTGGTATAAAAGGTATCTTCCGCGAGAATATTCCATACATAATTCTTTAACCAATATTAATTATTTATTTGGTATAGAATTTATTCTCAAATAATTACTCACAATATATTACAAAAGTATTAAATATACATAATTTTTTTTTTTACAAAATATTCTGAATTATATTTTCGCTAATTTTTTATTCATTTTAATTTTTTTAATTCATTGTTATCGACTAATCATTTATCCACTAATTTTTATCCATCACATTTTTTTAACTAATTTTGGTCAAACTATTTTATTATCAATCCATTGTCATCGTATTCTCAAATAATTACATAATATAAAATTATTAATTTCTCATATCATTTTATCCTACTAATTATTTATCCACCTAATTGTTTATCTACTCATTTTACAACTAATTTTATCCCGACTAATTGTTTACCCACAACTTTCATTCTCATTTCTTTATTATAAAAGTAAAGCATTTATATCTATTTCATCATTCAACCTTCCACCAAAGTTAAAAGAATCCAATTTACATTATCGTAATCTATGAGTTTCAAAGCCGGTCCATCCCATATGTCATCTTCATCTTCATCCTCAAATCCTGAGGATGAACTTGATCTTAGTGCAGCAATAATGGCACAACAAGCAGCATTATTGAATGTATATGCTAACAACAACCTCCTCATGGCTTACTATCTCAATCAACAAGACAACAACCAACAAATTCAGAGAGGCTCGATTCCTGATCATAGAGTGATTCATCGTGGGCGAGCAAATGCTGAACGTAATCTATGGGCTGACTATTTCGCGGAGAACCCATGGTACCCTGATTCAATGTTTCGGAGACAATTTCGAATGGGTCGAAGTTTATTCCTCCACATTGTCAATGTTGTCGAAGGTCATGATAACTACTTTGTACAACGATATGATCCATTCGGTAGACTCGGATTGTCTAGTTTACAAAAAATAACAGCCGTGTTTCGAATGTTGGCGTACGGTGCACCGGCAGATTCTACTGACGAATACGTTAAAATCGGGGAATCTACAACAATTGAAAGCATGAAAAGGTTTTTTCGAGTTGTTGTAGAGGTTTTGGAGAGCGCTACTTGCGATCACCTAATGCTAATGACGTTGCAAGGTTGGTCGAATAGGTGAAAGCGTGGTTTCGAGGAATGCTAGAAGTCACAGGCCCCGTATGCATTGGACTTGGAAAAATTGTCCAACAGCTTGGGCAGGACAGTACAGTACAACGGACGTAGCGGATCTCCAACTATTATTCTTGAGGCTGTAGCTGATTATGATCTATGGATATGGCATGTATATTTTTGGCACTTTGGTTCCAACAATGACGACAATGTCTTTGGATCATCTCACTTATTTACCAAACCTCATTTGAAGGTAGAGCTCCTCCAACTCATTATGTCATTCAAGGAAAATAGTACAACATGGGTTATTACTTAGTTGATGGTATATACCCTAAATGGTCTACACTTGGAGAGGTGGTCTCAACGGCAGCTCAATGTCTCGTCTAGACAGACTTCTAGTCACTGCTGACTGGGAGAGCCATTGCAACAAGGTGACCCAGAGATGCCTCCCAAAGTCTGTTTCCGACCATTTCCCCATTCTGCTGGATAGTGACGGAGTAAGAACGGGGCCTACACCCTTCCGGTTCGAACTGATGTGGTTAAAGTATGAGGGTTTCAAGACGTGCGAAGGGTGGTGCTTAAAATCTCCATTTTATGGGTCTTTTCGGTTTCATCCTCTGCTTCAAATTAAAACCGAGAAAGGTATTTTGAAGGCTTGGAGCAGAGCGTTTTGGGAGAAAGTCGAGACTAATAAGGAGGATGCCCATAGTAAATTATTCACAGGACTGTGCGAAGGTTAAGGGTTTTGGCCCTTGAGAAGGCGAAGAACATGTCAAAGCGGGCGATTTCAAAGTTGGGCCCTCATGGAAGGAATTTCTGGCTGTAGTCGAGAGAGACTTGGCTTAAGGAAGGAGATAGGAACACCCGTTTTTTTTCACAGGATGGCTAATGCCCACAAGCGCAGAAATTGCTTAAATAGCATTTGCATTAACGGTAGAAAGTTAGACAAGAAGGCTGACATCAAGGAAGGTCACGGTAGCGCCTTTAAAATCTGCTCGGCCACGGGTGGGTGGAGCCCTTCCCATACGATTTAGATCTCAACGAATAGGGATTGAGGGGCGCTAGCTGAGGCTTTACGAGCGAAATGCAGACGGTATTCTGATGCTTAATAGTGATAAGGCTCACATGCAGCGATTTCTTCAGCCCTTTTGGTCCTTCAGTTGGGACTTTGTGAAAGATGAGGTTATTGGTTTTTTCAAGGAGTTTCATGACAATTCTAGATTTGTCAAAAACCTAAATACGACTTTTTGGTTATGATCCCAGAACTGATGCTGAATCTCAGATTTAAGACCGATTAACTGAGTGGGAGGCCTTTATAAGATTTTGTCAAAGTATTCAGCCAACGGGATGAGAGGATCATAGACAAGGTGATTTCTAAGTCGAAATGCTTTCATCGAGGGACGGTCGAGATTTGGGCCCATTTTGATTGCCCAGATTGAGTGGATTCTTCCCTGAAGAGGAAAAAATGCGGATTGGTTTGTAAATTGGATATTGAAAAAGCTTATGACAGTATCAGTTGGGAGTTTCTGTATCAAGTCCTGTGCAGGATGGGATTCGGTAGTCGGTGGTTGAGCTGGATAAAATGGTGCATCTCACGACTTCTTTCGATCCTCATACTTGACTTTCTCTTTGGTTTTCTTTCTAAGTTCGGGGAGGCGGGACAAGGTGACCCTCTCTCCCCCTATCTCTTCGTTATCGGTATGGAAGTTCTCAGCTGTATGATTAATCGGGCGGTTGATGGTAACTATCTCTCTTGCAGCAAAGTTGCAAACGGGAGAGGGGAGGATCTGTCTATTTCCCATCTTCTCTACGCCAATGATACGCTTATCTTTTGTGAGGCTGACCTCGATCAGCTTAAGTTTTTAAGTTGGATTCTGATGTGGTTTGAGGTATGTCGGGTTTGAAAATTAACAGTAAACGAAATTATTCAGTTAGACTGTGACTAATGGGGTGGCCCGGCCTCGGAGATTAGGGTGCAAGATTGGGTCCTTTCCCACGTCCTATTTGGGGCTCCCACTAGGAGCCAAGCATAAGAGGCTGCTGGGTGCAGGCTGATTGAAGAAAGATCTGAAAGAAATTGTTTGCTTGGAAAGACTCGAGTATATCTCCCCAAGGAAGGTAGGATCACGCTTATCACCTTGACACTGTCGAGAATCTCCTATATGTGCTTTCTCTTTTCGGTAATGCCTCCAAAGTGTGCGCCCAGGATTGGAAAGGATTGAAGCAGTTTCCTATGGGAGCGCCCCCAGAAGAAAATATCTTTGGTGAGATGATGGGCCCGCGGTGTGCTCGAGAAAGAGAAAAGGCGTATTGGTTTAAAAAGCTTATCAAGAGTTGAGCAGAGCCTCTTGTCTGAAATGGAGTTGGAGGTTTGCCCAGCTGACAAGAAATGCTTATGGAGAAAGGCTATCTAGCGTAAATTTGGTGAGTCCATTGAAATTGCACACAGTGACCTTAGGCGGCTATGGGACTAGTTTATGGAAGGAAATCAGAAAAGAATGGCTCGTTTTCTTCCAGAACGCGGTCTTTGTTCTTGGGGATGGAAGGAGGATCAATTTCTGGAGCGATGTTTGGTGTGGAGGGGAGGCTCTGTGTAATAGTTTCCCCACTCTCTTTAATCTAGCTACAAACAAAGGGCTTGAGGTTGCGGACATACGGGACGGGTAGAGAAATTTGGGTGTTGGTCCCTGACTTTCCAAGAGCTCTTAACGGCGGGAGATTGAAGATATGTGATTCCTTCATATAGCCTACATGATCAAAGTTAAAGCCCCACGAGGCGGGAGTGAAGCTTTCTTTGGAGAATGTATCCAGGATAAAGGTTTCTCGGTAAAGGCATGTACAAGGTGTCGATGTTTCCCCTAGCGCCGACTTCCCTCAGCTGTATGGTTTGGAATCCGGTTGTTGAGTGGAGTCTTTGCTTGGGAAGGCTGCTTGGGGCTGAAGTGCTCACTTTGGATAACTAAAGCAGCGGAATGGTATGACTTTCATAAGCCGGATGTTTTATGTGCGAAGAGGAAGAGGAGACCATAGACCATCTTCTGATCCATTGCAAATTCGCTAAAATGTTGTGGGATCTTTTTTTGTCAATAGTCGGGATTAGTTGGGTCTTCCCACAATCGGTCCTTCACCTCTTCACAAGCTTGGCAGAAGGCTGGCATTAGGTAAGCGCGAAAATGCAGTTTCTGACCCATTGTGCATAATTACGGAATCTACGGCGACGAATAATTTGAGTGTTTGAAGCGAGGTCCCACCATGAAAAATTAAAGTAAATTTTGTATCCGGTTGTGAACAGAATTTAATTTGTATAGTGTTGATAATACACATTTATAGACTTTTTTATGTGGTTGGGGAGTAGGTAGTTTTTTGGTGGTTTTTTGTTTTCTTTGTTGTCGGTGTTTTGGTTCCCTTTTGTTCACGACCCTTGTACTCTAGGGTTCTTTCGTTATCTATATAAATTTGCTTTTATCGATCAAAAAAAAAAAAAAACCCTAAATGGTCTACTCTTGTACAAACTATTCATGACCCCCGAGGTCCCAAGAAAAAACTATTTGCTATGAAACAAGAAACTGTCGAAGAAAGGATGTTGAGCGGCTTTGGAGTTCTCGATCACGGTTTGCAATAGTTCTGCAAAGGACTAGCACGTTTTGGAATAACGTGTATTGCATGATATAATGCGCTTGCATGCTAATGCCGCAAATATGATCATTAAGGATGAGCATGATTTGTATCACGAGACATCGAAAATTGGATGGAAGCAGGCCACTTGAGTAGATGGTAGTTCAACAATTTCTTTCGACATAGGCAAATCAAAGATAAAAGAGGCTCACTTTGCACTCAGTAATGTATTAATTAGAACATTTGTGGGAGTTACATGGTAACGAAGAATGATCATAAAATTAAGATGGTAAGCGTAAATACTTTTAGTGAGTAGTTAATATTTACCAATTATGCGCAATGTAATGTTGAGGACATATTTCTCCTCTTTTCTTTATGTAATTCACTTTTTATCTAATAAAGTATGTTTGTTTTACAATAAAGAAGATGATGAATTCATCCTAATCATTAATCTAACATTATCCTAGGTATGACAAAAAAATCTAACAATATATGATCTCCATCGTTGGATGAAAAGTGGCTTGATCGTAACTGATAAACTTATTTTATATCTTCCACTCGTCCAGTATGACAAAAAAATCTAACAATATATGATCTCCATCGTTGGATGAAAAGTGGCTTGATCGTAATCGTTAAACGGTATTCTTATCTCTTCCACACTTTGTCCTAGGTATGACAAAAAAATCTAACAATATATGATCTCCACCGTTGGATGAAAAGTGGCTTGATCGTAATCGTTAAACGGTATTTTTATCTCTTCCACACTTTGTCCTAGGTATGACAAAAAAATCTAACTATATATGATCTCCACTGTTGGATGAAAAGTGGCTTTATCCTAATCGTTAAACAGTATTCTTATCTCTTCCACACTCTGTCCTAGGTATGACAAAAAAATCTAACAATATATGGACTTCCATCAATGATATTTTTGCCATCCTAATCACAAACGGTATTCTTATCTCTTCCACAATTGATCTATAAATGATAGCTCTTTCTAAAACTTAAAACATCTCTCTTTTAGTTGCAATCACTAAACATATATCTCTACAAAAATGTCATCAAGCAAGAATTTAGGCGTAGAGTCTAAAAATACTCTACGAAGCGTTTCATATTCGAATGAGGAGGACCAAACTTCTGCCACGTATATCCTGGACAAGTTTCTCAAAACTCAATTTATAGGCATAAACTAATCTAGTCTTTCAATTTAAGGTATTATAATGTTATTGCTTTTGTCACATTATTGAGTTTTTGCATTAAAATATTACCAATTATATCTAGTAATTATTAAAATAATAAATTCTTTATATACATTGTATTTAAATGTCATTATATTAATATATTATTTTATAATACATATTAAAACTTGTATTTTATTAAATAGCATTCAATATTACTTTAAAGATATCTTAATATTTTCACCCGCATATGCTTTTTATAATACTTAATTCTTATTTATAATTATTAATAATATATAAATATATATTAAATGTTAAAGATATAAAAGCTTATCAGCTTGTCATGCATATTAGAGAATGTAGAGTTCTTGAGAAATGATGAGTACTATCAAAGCAGCCATAGATAATGATCAGTTTGGAGATTCATCGTTGCAAAACACTAAAATTTTTATTTAAACGAAGACCTAATTCCAATGTGACACCACTTATGCAAATACCAAATCAGTGTCAAAGTTAAGGTCTAACGCACCAATTTGGTGTGTGTGGCTTTATTCCCAATGTAAATTTCAGCTGCTTTTGCAAATGCAGGTCACCAAATTTGGCATCCTGAAGAACACCAAACTCATACTTTTTTGGCGCCACCCGACTCCATGTTTTATTCCAAAATTCCTACACACCCTCTAACTAATAAGACAACAAATTTTATTCCTTTTATATTCCTTTTAACATATTTAATATATTTATATAATTTGATTAGTAATTATAAATAAAAATTAAATTATTATAAAATTTATATCATGAAAATATTTCATTAAGATCTTTAAAATGAGTATAATATTGAATATATTTTAATAAAATTTCAAGTTTTTAATATGTATTATATATATACATATAATGACATTTAAATTATTTAATGTATATAAAATTGTCATTTTAATAATTACTTGATAGAATTGGTACTTTTACCAAACTCAATAATGTAATAAAAGCACAACATTAACATTACCATTACCTTAAATTGGTACCACATGATAAAAAAAAATAACAACAACAACAACATAACTAAAAATAAAATTAGGACATAAATACTTAAATAACCATTTAGAAATTTGAAGGTCATCTCCACTTCCTCCAAAACCACTAAAATACTGGTCAAATGCATTGATGATCCGCTTCTCCTTCAAATTGTTGCCTATGGGCCCTTTTCATAAAATTCTCTTTGTTCATTTCGAAGAATATCACGTAGAATTGACTTTTATGGAATCCACATTTTTAGTAAAATTTTATTCCTCTACAATGCTCTCGCAATCCTAATCTTTTTGCCTCATTTTGAGCTCTCGTCAGCTTGGAGTTCATTAACTCTTTTGGAGAGCACTGTAGTTTTTAGTAAACTTACCCATTATTTGTTCACTATCTTTTTTTATGGATTTAAAATATTGTAGCATCTCCTCACCTTGTTTCTTTTTCATTTTTTCTTTGTTCCTCCCAATACGCCGCTCAGTGGAATCATTATTGTCATCAAAATCATTAACTTGCTTTTCAATTTCGAAGTTTGCATTTAAATCGATACAAAATGACGAAGCTCTCAGAGATTTTGACGTGAAGAGTTCGACAGGATACTCGTTGCAATCATATCTCTTTCGACGGCCTGGAGTTTGCGAGCTATTAATATCAGAATATTTCTCTATATCTTTAAGGAGGGGCCACACATGATCAAATTTGAATCCTTTATTATAATTTGGATCTTGTGCTAGTAAGGCTTTGGCTTGATTTAACTGCACAATGCGACCAAAAATTAAAGCTAAAAAAATGGAATGAAAATAAGAATAAAATGAATTTCATAAAATCCGTATAACTCAAATTTATAAAATACTTACAATATCTTGTTCAGAAGCACCACTTGGATTCAAATTTTCAATTTGTCGAACGCATCCTCTTAACTTGCTGATTGCTGCATTGATTACTTACATCCAAGCTGTCAGAGATCTTCTAGGTCGAACTTGAGTGATATGCGCTGGTAACGACATGATATTCAGTCTCTATGCGAGACCAAAATTGAAGACTAGATTGGTTTATGCCTATAATTGGATTTTGAGAAACATCTAGATATACACCGACAAAAGAAGCTTGGTCCCTCCTCTATCTCGAATATGAAACTCTTCGTAGAGTATTTTTAGACTCTACGCCTAAATTTTTGCTTGATGACATTTTTGTAGAGATATATGTTTAGTGATTGCAACTAAAAGAGAGAGATGTTTTAAGTTTTAGAAAGAGCCATCATTTATAGATCAGTGGAAGAGATAAGAATACTGCTTCGACTAAGCAGATCGTTCACTTTTCATCCAACTAAGTGAGACTGTATATTGTTGGGGATTTTTTTTGTCATACCAGAAATGTGAAAGGGAAGAGATAAGAATACCGTTTAACGATTGGGATAAAGCCACTTTTCATCCAACAGTGGAGATCATATATTGTTAGATTTTTTTGTCATACATAAGACAGAGTGTGGAAGAGATAAGAATACTGTTTAACGATTATGATCAAGCTACTTTTCATCCAACGGCGGAGATCATATATTGTTAGATTTTTTTGTCATACCTAGGATAGAGTATGGAAGAGATAAGAATACCCGCTGAATCCATTATGATCAAGCCGCTTCATCCAACTGAGAAAATAATGGTCAGTCATACCTAGATAGAGTGAAGAGATAAGAATATCGCTTAACGCATTAGGATCAAGCCACTTTTCATCCAACGCTGAGATCATATATCGTTGGGATTTTTGTCATGCCTAGGACGTGAGTGTGGAAGAGATAAGCATCACCGCTTAATCCATTGTGTGATCGCTTCACTTTTCATCCAACTACGGCATCATATATCGCTAGATTGGCCATACCAGGATAATGTTAGATTAATGATTAAGATGAAATCCATCATCTTTATGGTAAACAAACATATTTTATTAGAGAAAAAGTTGAATTACATGTTAAAAGAGGAGAACATGTCCCCAACATTACATTACAGATAATTGGTAAATATTAACTACTCACTAAAAGTAGTAGACATTTTTACCATCTAATTTTATGATCATTCTTCGTTATCATGTAACTCCCACAAATATTCAATTAATACATTACGGAGTGCGAGCCTTTATCTTTGATTTGCCTATGTCGAGTAAAAAATGTTGAAATTCCAAGTTGTTTCATCTAATACCATATCTACTTTCAAGGGCTTCCAGGTTTCATCCGAATTTTCGATGTCCCGTGATACAAATCACGTTCATCCTCAATGATCATATTGTGCATTATGAAGTAAGCAGACATTATATCATGCAATACACGTTTATTCCAAAAACGTGCTGGTCCTTTAACTATTGCAAACCGTGATTGAAGAACTCCAAAAACACGTTCAACATCCTTTCGACAGGCTTCTTGTTTCATAGCAAATAGATTTTTCTTGGGACCTCGGGGGTCATGAATAGTTTGTACAAGAGTAGACCATTTAGGATATATACCATCAACCAAGTAACAACCCATGTTGTACTATTTTCCTTGAATGATATAATGAGCTGGAGGAGCTCTACCTTCAGTGAGGTTTGCAAATAAGTGAGATGACTCCAACACATTAATGTCATTGTTGGAACCAGGCAAACCAAAATATACATGTCATATCCATAGATCATAATCAGCCATGCCTCAAGAATACAGTTGAGATCGGCTACACCGTTGTACCTGTCCCGCCCAAGTCGTTGTAATAATTTTTCCAAAGTCTAACGATACAGCCTGCATCCCTGAAGATTCCCGAAAACCATGTTTCTCACCTATTTGGAGCAACCTTGCAACATCATTAGCATTAGGTGATCATCGCAAGTAGTGCTCTCCAAAAACCTCTACAACAGCTCGAAAAAACCTTTTCATGCTTTCAATTGTTGCAGACTCCCCGATTTTAACGTATTTGTCAGTAGAATCTGCCAGTGCATCGTCAGCATTCGAAACACAACTGTTATTTTTTGTAAACTAGACAATCCGAGTCTATTGAATGGATCATATCGTTGGTGACAAAGAATGATTACGACCTTCGAGTAAATACTGATAATATGAGGAATAAATCACCCATTCGAAATCGCTCAAACATTGAATCAAATATACCGGGTTCTCCGCAAATATCACCCCATAGATTACGTCACATTTGCCGCCACGTATGAATCAAATTATGATCGAATCGAGCCTCTCTGAATTTGTTGGTTGTTGTATTGTTGATTGAGATAGTAAGCCATGAGGAGGTTGTTGTTAGCATATACATTCAATAATGCTGCTTGTTGTGCCATTATTGCTGCACTGAGATCAAGTTCATCCTCGGGATTTGAGGATGAAGATGAAAATGACATATGAGATGGACCGGCTTTGAAACTCAGATTACGATAATGTAAATTGGATTCTTTTAACTTTGGTGGAAGGTTGAATGATGAAATAGATGGAAATGTTTTGCCTTTTATAATAGCAAAATGAGAATGAAAGTTTGGTGGGCAAACAATTAGTTGGATAAAAAATTAGTTGTAAAAATGAGGTAGATAAACAATTAGGTGGATAAATAATTAGTTGGATAAAAATGATATGAGAAATTAATAATTTTTTTATATTATGTGTAATTATTTGAGAATACGATTTAATAATGGCTTGGATAATAAAATAGTTGGACCAAAAATTAGTTAAAAAAATGAGATGGATAAAAAATTAGGTGGATAAATGATTAGTTGGATAACAATGAATTAAAAATATTAAATGAATAAAAATTATTAGGTGAAAATATAATTTGAAGAATATTTTGTAAAATAAAAGAAAATTATGTAAGTATTTAATAATTTTGTAATATATTGTGAGTAATTATTTGAGAATAAAATTTATACCAAATAAATTAATTAATATTGGTTAAAGAATTATGTATGGAATATTCTGTGAAGATACCTTTTACACCAATTTGGTGTCATGTACATTGGAGTTAAAAAAAATTTGGTGTTGACACCAAAATGGTGCCAAATTTGGTGTTGCACATTGGAGTTGGTCTTGGGGTGCTATTTTGATGAATATAAATGCTTTTACTTATAAAAAAAAAATGTTTCCGTGTTTGATCACTGACAACAATGCCAAATACTTTATTATAGTTACTATCCAAACACGTTCTAGAATTATAGCAAGCGCCACCTATTATTAGGATGTGATTAATTAAAATCTCTTACAATTAAATTAATATTCCTCTTGTTCTTTCACTGAAGGTCGCCCCCTTAATCAGAAATAACTAAAGATCTAACAGAAACCTTTCAAGTCATGAAAAGAAAATTTTTGAAATTCAAAAGATATTTATCAAATGGTTCCAGGTGTCCTATCTTCTGGTGCTTTTTTTTGTTTGTTTTTTTCCTTTCTGGTGTGTGTGTTTTTAATTTCAACTGCCATCAAAGTAAGCCCCCAGTGACATTAGCCTGCCTTTTTATCACGCACCACTTAAATATCACAAATCTCAAACTCTGGAACATGGTTCAAGTGTTTCAGTGGACTACATCTCAGGGGGCGTCTTCTGTTCTGTTTTATTGCCACTGTTGTGTAATAATTCTATGGCATTTGACTATTGTAAAATTAATATTATTGTTCCATTGGTAGACAGAATCATGAAGCATGTGTGCGATGCAATTTAGTTTATGTACTTATGTAATCTTCTGATAATTTTTTTCTTGTTTCTTGGTGATCAAGTGCCATATATTCTTGTTTTAGGCTTCAAAGGACATCTCAACCTTTGGTGCTCATGTTCCTTGAATGTTGGCTTTTTGAATGAGTACTCTTCTGCTTAAGAATATGATTTTTAAAGGCGTACTCATTATGTTTTCAGGTGCCTTCCAACAGTATCTAGTCTACCAAGTCCACAAGATCCGCTTGCAGGTAACATTTCTTCATTTTGGAGTTAACTGATCATTTCCCTTTTTATTTTTATTTTTATAATTGTGTGTTAGAAGAACATATGTATGTAGGTCTCATTTTGTAACATATGGAAACTATGGAGGCTTAGAGATGTGAAATTTGTGTTATTGATGAAATTACATGCATTTCTACTGTTTACAAACTGCTAATTTTATTCAGGCTCCATTTGGATTATGAAAGAACCAAGGGAAAATGAATAAAAAATAATCACAATTACCCTATTTGGTTTGTTATTAAGAAATGCAAAGGAAAATGAAATATGATGAGAATCGCTCAAGAACTATGACATTTGAATTTGTTAGTCTCTGTATAAAGGAGATATAACAATGGAGGGGCATGATAGGAAAAAAATTAATTGTGTGTAACTTTATCCTTTCCTTTTGTTATTAAGAAATGCAAAGGAAAATGAAATATGATGAGAATCGCTCAAGAACTAAGATATTTGAATTTGTTACTCTCTCTGTATAAAGGAGATATAACAATGGAGGAGCATGATAGGCAAAAAATTAATTGAGTGTAACTTTATTCTTTCCTTTTTCCTCTTTACTTTTTTGCCTTTTAATTTCCATTATTCTTTCCATAATGCAAATGAGTCGTAAGAAATTTCTTTCTTCTTTTTTTTTTTGGTGCATTGAAACTGGTTGATGTTCATCTATGCACCTATTTAAGATACTTGAAATCAGTCTTTAACATTGTTATAAGGATTTTATACTTTAAGCTACTTTGAAGTTTTACTTAGTAGCCACTGTTCTCAACCTCTGTTATGATGATTCTAAAAGTTGTCACTGCATTTTTTACCAAAGGCATTTTCAAAAACAAAAGGTTCAATCTATGCACACAAACCACTGTTCTACAAAATCGAACTTGTGATGGTTCAGGCGATAAACTTATATCTTATCAGCTGAATTTGTTTAGTGTGATCCATTAATGCTTCTTCTGTACATGTTGCTTGATCTCAAACCATATGGTTTCATGATGGATTATTTATCTAGTTGGGAAACCATGAGACCTACATTGATTTTGTAGGGTTACTATATGTTCAGCCAGAAGTTGAAGCATATTGTTCGCCTACCTTTTGCTACTACTGCATATGGTATGTCCCGACGAAGGTTCTCATGCCTCTATTCATCTCCTGATAGAAACTCATTTTAGTTGTTTATTTGTCTCCTCGTCTTTGAGAGTGATAGTCGTTATAATAACTTTTGAATACTTTGGTGAAACACCAGGAACTGCTGCAATGCTACTTATCATGGTGTGGAAACCACACATCGGTATTCTTTCCATCTCTACCATACTGAGGTACATATTCTGCATAGTTTTGTTTCCTTTGCTTTACCTCCAGTTCTCAACTCTTTCTTGCCTTGTTTGATTCTGGTTAACTGGTCTTGAAACTCTTTGACACTAGGCTTATTTGGTCTGGTGTATCACTATCTACTGATGGGATTCATAACATATATTTGGTATTGAGTCCATTACTGATATTCTATGCTTTTTTGCTAAACATATGCCATAATTACTTACAGAAATTATAATCATTCATTGAGATGATCTTGCGAGCATTTGAACAACCTTTTATCCTTTTTGTTGATCTCTGGGATATGCTTCACTGATGGTTTCCTGGCTTGTCTGTCATTTACAGGATTATTATGTTGGTTGAAGCAGTATGCGCAGCATCTTTTATGAGTGTTTATATCGGTAAGTTAAGATGCATATCTGGGAGATCATTAGATGGACAATTTTGATGTCTGAGTTGGTGAACCACTTCACTTCATATAAGGCATTAAACTGAAAAATGGCTGGAATTGAGTTGCAAAGTTCTAGTTTGGATCTCACATTAGTTGTGAAGTATGCTTTTAATCCTATTGTTGTGAATTATCCATTGATTTATGGATGAACCATTTACCATGTTGACCTTCTAGTTGCACTTGATTAGATATTTTTTCTTTTTATGATATATTTATTTGAATCTAAACCCACAATAGCCCTTTTTTCGTGGTTGTAGAATTGTCTGTCACTTCCAGTAATTGTAGGTTCATTCAGGTTGCCTTTATAATTAGTTTTCTTATTTTTATTTTTCTAATAGAGCTCATTAGTCAAGCTTCTATGTCGGAACACCATTCCTCCATGATAGTCTGAGCTGCTTATGATGGATGACTTTCATGATTGGGGTTAAAGAAACCCTCTGGAGAGTTCTCCAGTTTTATGGATTACAAAATGTGAGAGGTGGGATCCGTTTTGCATACCATGTAGTTAAATAATGCCCCTTCACAAGAAATATACTGCATAAGATGCCTCAAACAATGTTGAAAATTTTTGCTTCGGTGATGCTAGTAAGGCCTGTCTTGAGAGCATTGATGCATTACTCAAAACTGAAGCCCTACTATATTGAAATTGAGCTCTAAATTTCATGGGTATGGGATAGAATATAAGCTTACTGCCACTTTTTTCTGTCAAATAATTTGTATCTGCATCTTTGTGTTTGCAGGTTATGTGCACCAGTACAATTCCTTAAATTCTCAGCCTGATGTTTTGAAGTCATTATATTCTCCACTTCAACCATCTAGTTCTTTGGAAGGTTTGAGGTAATCATGCATCTATCAATCCCTTTTTCATGCAATCTGTGTTTCGAGTTTTGTGGAGGAAAGAGAAATGGTTTCCTGTTGCTGAAGTCACCACTCACTCTATGCTTCTGTCAATAATTGAAAAATATGATTATGATCTTGAAAATTACAGTTCATTTTGTTCTGTTACAGTGTCAAGCAGTGCATCTGGCTAGTATTTATTTCATTATCTCCAAAGGCCCCAGTTTTGTATTCCATCATCAGATTTTTTTTTTCTTCATTGTATTTTTGGGCGTTTAAAGTTTTGTATAAACAAGTACGAGCAAAAGATGGGACACAACCCTTGTATACAAGAAGTACAGAAAAAGCTCCTTGTGGAGAACCGCTCAAATGGAAAAAAGCTACAAAACAACAAAACAATCTTAGCTGATTATTACTGCATACATGGGGTGCA
The DNA here is from genome assembly GCA_016808115.1 of Tetrastigma voinierianum. NCBI lineage: Eukaryota > Viridiplantae > Streptophyta > Magnoliopsida > Vitales > Vitaceae > Tetrastigma > Tetrastigma voinierianum. Next base: position 15,070 of record JAEQBH010003818.1, read on the forward strand.
ATACACATCATTAGATGTTTAATTTAATCACTTCCTCTAAAAATCATTCGGTTTTGCTGTAACGAAAATGAAAATTCCTTGCATGCATTAGGAATGCTGGCAATGTTGCATGTGCAGTTGACCATGCCTGAACCGATGCAACTGCAATAGTAAAGGTCATGGTAGCAATATAAATATCCACTCAAGCCTTTGAGGTCTAGTTCAAGGAGTGAGGGGTTGGGGTGGGATTGTGGGACCCCTAAAAAAGAATGAATAAACATTCACTTGAACTTTAGCTATGCAATAGTTATCAATTTAAATTACTGCATTATGTGATGATACATTGAGGGATTTTTGGTGCAACAGGTATTATGAGGGTGGTCGGCTCTCTGACCAGCAAATGGCTTTGTTGCAATACCAGCGGGAAAACCTTCATTTTTTGAGTGAGGAGGTACATGATTCAAAAACATGACGAGTGATGAATTTATAGCAATTGCATTTGATATTGCCTTTAGTTGCTTATGGTTCTGGCTGATGCATGGAGTAGTTGCAGAAAAACCATAGCAAATGCGCTGCGCCAACTTTGTATCAAAGTAGTCCTTGTAGATAAAAATCGAATGATAATATCCTTCATAGATGATTTTCTGAACTTCATTATTTACTGCAGATACTCCGGTTGCAAGAATGCTTAAGCAAATATGAACGAGCAAATGATGGGAGCACACCCCAGGTAAAAAACAAGCCAACTTTGCATGTATCCTTCTCTAGTTGCTGCTGGACTCAGAACCCAGAAATAATACCTTAAGGTTTAAAACCTACCCAGAACTAATACCTTATGATTTATAACCTAAGGAAATCCAATAGTAGGCTAAGAAAATCCCTCAACACCCTTCTCTAACATTCTGTTTGGGGAGGTGCAGAAATGTGTCACCAGTTAGATAAGATCTTCCCTTCAAATGTAACTGAAAAAATACTTTTTCCTTCAGCTTTCAGAATCTTTAATCTAGAGAAGTGCTTGGGAATGTAAGCACCGCAAAAACATGTTTTTTTCTATTTTACAAGTTCCGAACTGGTGCAGTTTCTGTAGCACCCTGAGTCTGAATTACCAGCTTATTTCACATATTGTTTGTTATTACAACAATCAGCCTTAAGTTGGTGATTTTCTGGAGAAGTTAGTTAGTTAATGGGATTGTAGTCAGGATTATGAGCGTGGACTCACTTTTTTGGCAGGTTGATCTTGCCCATCTTCTAGCAGCTCGTGATCAGGAATTACGAACAGTTTCTGCTGAGGTAAAACTTGACTAAGATCGCACCATTTAGCTTATTAACCTGTTTCATAGAAATAATAAAATGCTCTTACATATTTGATTTATTCGATTTCTTTTGATTTAATTGTATGCTATCATCTATGGTGTTCAAAGGGAAATTTTTTTTTTACAACCTAATGACATCAACCTAAAGACCATTATATTCAAGTAGAACAAAGACAAGAAGTTGGTAAATCCTTTTCTTTTTAGTGAAAAAGATGAAGGTATAAGAGGAGCAGGGTTTGTTCCAATTTCTTAATGGTTGTTTTCAGATAATCTTTCTTTTTATTGGTAGATGGTTCAAACCTCGAACCTTCCACATCCCCATTTGAACCTTTTACCACTTGCACCTAGGGGTGTCAATGAGTCAAGCTACTCGTGAGCTATTCGAGCTTAACTCGTGGAATACTCGGAGTTAATCGAGTCGAGTTCGAGTATCACAATAACCGATTCGAGCTTCTAGCGAGCTTTATCGAGCATTATTATTTTATTAATCGAGTCAAGCTTGAGTTCAAGTATAATTATTTATTAATTTTTTAATTAGTTTGAACTTTGTCTAGTTGAGTTCACATAGCTTGACTATTTTTCGAGTCTAGTTTCGAACATTTGAAAAAAAAAGCTCGATTGAATTCGAGTCGAGTTCTCGACTCGACTCAATCACACCCCTACTAACCAGAGTACAGCTTTATAAGTGCCAAGTATGTTGCCGGTTGCCATCTAATGGTTAAGCTAATCTGAAAAGAAAAAAAAAAAAAGAAAAAAGACAGGAATCTTATCAACCCTCAGGTGGATAGCTAGAAATCAGCCAACGTGTTTGGGCATTACAGTTTTAGAAGGAATAGCTATTAAGTTGTCTAATTCATATCCTTAAGCAGTATGAAAATTCTGAAAAACCTTTTTCTATGTCACAGATGAATCAAATTCAGTCTGAGCTTAGTCTTGCACGATCCTTAATTGCCGAGAGGGACTCTGAGATCCAACAAGTCCGCACTACCAACAATCAGGTAACCCTTCAAATTCTTAAGACCTCAAATTACTAGCTCATATATCAAAAATCAATGGACCTGTTTTTGAAAACGGTTTACTGTTCTAAAAAACAAAGAAAACATGGAGAACATGTTTGATTCCCAGTTTTTTTTTTTTTTTTTTTTTTTGTTCTAAAAAACATTAAGAACACTTAAATTTAAAGAAAAAGAACGGTTTTCAGAGAACACCAAAATTGTGTTTTCTATGTTTTCAAAAACTGTCCTTAATAACAGTTTTCAAAAACAGGTCCAATGTAACTTGATTATTACGGCAACTGGAGAGGTTTTAAATCCAGGGATCAAATAAATCCAACAGCAATTAGATATGTAATTCACATCCTTGTTCCCTTAAAAACTTTTGAGATGAATTTATACTTTGTATATGTTTTCCGTGCCTTTTTCTTTGGCGAGACAGTACATTGAAGAGAACGAAAGGCTAAGAGCTATACTAGGAGAATGGAGCAACCGAGCAGCCAAGGTACTAATCAAATCCGATTCTAATAAGTCTTAGGTTGCTTTGTTTTCGACTTTTGCGTAATAGCTTTTAACATTCAAATGCTTGTTTTTTGTACCTCCCACGACTTATCACGAAATTTTTAAAAAGTTTTAATAAAAACGAAATATTCGATTTTCTATTTAAAAAAAGTCTTTTTTCACCAAAACAAGACAAACTCCACCGTTGCCTACTAAGGGTATGGTTAAGAACACTCACTATTAGCGACGACATCTTGGCTCGGTGACGGGCGGTCCCATCCCGACCTTTGGCCTCGTTTATTTTTTCAATTCTAAAACTGCTCCATATAAAAAATTAAACTAGCTCAGGAAGGGTCACGATTCGAAAATTCCCCAAACTCGCCCCGTTTATTTTATTTTTTATATTTGTTTTTATTTTATTATATTAAAATTAATATATTTCATAAAATAAAAATATTAATGAATTTTTATAAATTATTTATTAAAAAGATTATGTGATATTATTATTTTATATTAAAGTGATAAAATAAAATAATAAAAAAATATTTTAAAAATATAATGGGGGCGAGCAAGAATAACAATACTTAACATGCCAACCCACCAAGTTTAAAAATAAACTCGAACTGCGAAAAACTCGACACAGCTTAAATCCAACTGCCCCATAAAAGATGTGACAAGACGGAAACCTGAAATAACCCGACTTGATGTCATCCTTACTCACTACCCAATGTTAAAAAATAAACAATTTAATATTTAATACTATTAAATACTATTAAGAATTGAGCTAAAAAAAAGTTATATTCAGCATTAAATAAAAAATAAAAAAAAAACCTTAGGTGGTGTTTGTTTTTTTTGCTAAAAGAAACTTATTGCTGAATTTTTAAACTTTTTGGTTGAATAGAAAAAAGTTTTTTTCTTAATGTTAAGATATAACTAGATATTCAAATATGAGAAAACCTATATTTTATGATTCAATTAAAACCTACATGATCCGTTCTAATGCTATTTAAATAAAATCATATATATATTTTAAAATTTTTATTTTAAATTTATTTTCAAATTCAAATAAAAATTAAAAGATTGATTTTTTTTTTAGAAAAAAATGAACAAGTAAATAATTAATCCTATTAAGAACTATCGAAGATAAAAGTTCTATTCAATATTAAATAAAAAACAAAAAACAAAAATGCAACCTTATTGCTTGTTTGGTTTCTGTATTTAAATGGTGTAAGAGATTCTCAAAAACAAGGAGAACGTCTTTTTTTTTTTTTTTTAAATACAGAACACACTAAATTCAAAGAAACTGCTTCAAAAACACCAAACATGCCCTTCGTCACTCTTGGAATTTTTTTTTATTTTTTTATTTGCTTGTTATAATTTGCATATATCTACTGATACAACATTGATAAATGGATGCACAAAAAAGCTTGAGCGAGCATTGGAGGTAGAGAGGATGTCGAATATTGAATTACAAAAGAAGATGACAACTCATCAGAGTCAATAAATCCCTCAGGAGAAACCTAGTTGCTACTACTACTACTAGTATATGCGAGCTCCTTTGTAGCTATATAAAGTTATTCCTCATCTTATTTCTTCTCTTCTTCTATTTTCCTTTTCTTGTTTTAGACCTGAGAAAGAAACACCTGTTCAATGTAAATATCATATCAAATCTCTTGTTGTTTTTGGTCGTGAAATTACTCTTTATTCCAACAAAAAGTTTTCTAGTATTTGAATAAAGGTTCACAAAAAAATGAGATACAAATAACTGAAAACCCATTTCGGATCATATGCTTCTTTAGATCCCCAAGAGGTAGCTTAGATGATGTAAAGTTCAAGTTCAAGTTCTGGGGTTGTGATACGATCCGACATCGGTTTTATATTTCACATAAAAATGTGGAGTGGTATTTATTGCCTAAATTTGAGAAGTTTTCTCACCTATCAAGCCGGTTTTTTAGATTAGAATCTCTTATTAGACTTGAGTACTTATCACTGGTGCTTTCATTGAGAGTAGGGATAACAAAGGAACCGGTTATTTTAAGTTCCCACCTCCCCCCTAATGGAGTGGATTTGGTTTAAGCATAATCATTTTTAAAGGGTTTGGGTTTCTTTTCTCAAACCCAAGATGGATTCTGGTATTGTTATGTCTTGCCTCACCTCGATTATATTTAAAAAATATTTTTAATAATTTATATTTTAATATAAATAATAATAATAATCATATTTTGTAAATAATTTATAAAAAATCATTATATTTTATTTTTTATGAAATAAATTAATTTTAATAAAATAAAAAAAAAATACAAATATAAAAAAAAAACTTTTAAAAACAAAAATCAAATATAAACGAAACGGGAATGGGAAACCAACTTGCCCCTACCCCGTCCCGTTTAATTTTGTTAATGGAACAGATTTGGGAATTTGAACAAATAAACAAGACGGGTTGGAATGGGATCGCCCTGTCCTGAACCTGTCTAGTTGTCATCCCTAATTGAAAGCAAGTGCGTAGCTAGAAATGACTATCTAGAAGAGGGCTATTTGATGCCCTAAGTGAGAGTCTAGAGTGGGCAATGTCTGATGCTGTCGATTCAGTATGAAAGCGTGGAATGAATACTTAGGCTTAGGATGTTCTTTCCCTTACAGACCAATCTTTTGGTGGAAACCACCTATTAGGCTTAGATATCTAATGTGGACAGATACCACGAGAATGGGTTCAAGTCCCTTTGGGGAGTAATGGAGGATTTACTGGCTGGTTCTAAGGGCTCCATGGAATTGTAGTTGAAATGCGTAAAGCGCCTGAACTCCACGGTTATAACAAAAAACTTCTTTAGTATGAAGAATCCTTGGCCGTCATTCAACAAAGTAGAGCTCCTCCACTCAGAACAACAAATAAGAAACATGCCATGTCAATGGTAAGTTTCTAGTGTGCTTTATATAAAGATTTACCTACAAAAATGCATTTTTCTTCAAACCATGATGACTATAATTTGGTGGCATACTCTGTTTCATTCAAAAAGAGGCAACCAAACACATTATTGAAGAAATCTTGAGCTCTGAGAGGCTTTCCACCATGAAATATATCTTCTGTGTCATACTTGCAGGCTCTAGTGCAATCAGGACAGTAATTTCACACTCAAAAAACAAAAATGATCTTATGCAACTTTTATGTTTTGGTTCAAAATGACCCTCTTATAAAATAAAATATTCATTTTATGCAACTTTTGAAACTATTGTGCAACTTTTATGTTTTTGTTCAAAATGATCCTCTTATAAAATAAAATATTCATTTTATGCAACTTTTGAAACTATTGTTCTAAATGGCCCTCTTATGCCATGTGAGAGAAATGTTTAGATTTTTTTTTTTAATTTAATTTCAAATTACATTTAGTGTAAAACAAATGAAACCGCGGTTTAGCCCATGAGCTTTTATTTAAGAAATGAAACCATGGTTTAACTCAGTTTCTAATTTGTCAAATAAAAAAATTGAACATCTTTCTATGTAGCATAAAAGACTATATTGAATAATAGTTTTAAAAATGACGAAATCAATATTTTTTAATAAAGCGGTCGTTTTGACCCAAACTCTCAAAGAGAGGCATGGTTGGAGTTTAAATTTAAGTGGTTTTTATGGTTATATCTGATTCTGAAGCTGTGAACTTCCACCATGGCAATTCTAGTTTCACCCCATAGCAATGATTATGGTATTTCTTAACCCTTACTCCTAGTGTTTTGTCCCAAAATAATAGATTTAAAAAATTAAAAAAAAAACCCAATCTAATACGTCTTTGAAAGTATTGCTCAAACTAGTGCTTAAAACCATAATTGATGACTATGATTTCAATTTCAAGCTTAAAACCGTAATCAACAACTACGTTTTTAACTTAAAAAAAATTTAAAACTGTAGTCTAACAACTAAGGTATTAGATAAGTAGACAAAACTCTTAATCCTATCTATGTAATGTTTACAAGAGATTTAAAAACAAGCCTAGAATATTGGTTCAGTTACATACCTCCAATAACTTTGGCTGGAAAGCAGAATCAAGCATGACATCTAAACCATACATGGCCCTGGACATAGGACTCTGCATCTCTGGATGAACAACTGCAGCTGACTCGAAGACTAATCGAATCATGGTTTTGATTCTTTCATGAACTAACCATTTTTGCATCAAAGACAGGAAGGAATGAATCTACGTTAGGAAGGAATTAACTTAAAAAACCCAACCTAATGTACTAGAAAATTACGGCCATTATACCTTGATGTTCTTGTTCAAACTGCCTTACAAATTCCGGTGTGTTCATGTGATTCAATCTTCCACGGTAGTTCTGAAATCGATAGAAGTGGTTTAGGGTGAATACTTGTATTTACATATCAATACATGGAAACCATGATTCTCTAATGCAAAATAAATGAAAAGCCTTTTTTAGAATCCGGAAAGTATTAAGGAAAGAAAATAGAGGAAAATAAAAAATAGGTTTAAATTTAATAAATTAATTCGATATGTTTATTCAAACTCATTTTATTTGTTGTTCTTTATCGTATAAGGACCAAGAAATATAAAAATATGTAAAATTTTGAGGAATTTTGATTTACTTTTATATTTGTTGAGTATGCACCCAAAGTCTCACAATGTCCTACATCGGTTATGAATGGAAAGACTTATGAGTATATAAGCAAGGATAACACTCAATTGGTATGAGGCCTTTGGGGGGAAAGCTCAAAAACAAAACCATGAGAGCTTAAGCCCAAAGTAGACAATATCATACCAACATGGATAGAAAAATGGTCCATGGGTTTCCTAACATATTTTCCACGAAGAAACCAAACATAAGAAAATCAAAATTCCTTAAAATTTAACATATTTTTTAATTTTTTAATCCTTATATAGTAAAGAGAAACAAATAAAATGAGTATGAATAAACATATAAAATTAATTTTTTAAGTTTAAACCAACTTTTATTTTTACACAATTCTTTTCTTTCACATTCATCTATTTTTAACTCCTTAGTACTTTTGGGTTGGCAAGCCTTATTATTATTATTATTTTTTCTTTTCATAGTACTTTTCGGGTTTCAAACGAAACCCTTAGGGTTTTCTTTTAACTAGAGTTTCTCCCAACTTCTCCATCAAATGAATATAAGGTGCTTAGGACTTACCATGACAGTAAAATGAGTCTCATAATCAAACAGACTCTGTTTGTCCAAGGAATATCCATTGTTTGCCAATCGAACCTGAAAATGTCAAAATTGCAGCTTGCTTATTGAATATGGATATTACCGGGCAGAAGCGGAATTTACGCTACAGAAAGGATGATCCGAATACATACGAAAACATCAGCAAGGGAATATTTCCAAAAGGGTTCATGCAGACCAGCACTATATAACGAGATCGAACTTCCTGCCTTGGAACAAAGCAGGGTGCTCAATATACTTCTGGCATATCTTGGACGGTTTCCATGAGACGGATGATAACCTTCGTCGCTAGTAGTTGTCAATGGTCCGCCATGTTCCATGGCTTTAAGATCCGAGATTGTCAACCCGTCTCTCTTTCGCACATAATATTCACCTGAGTTGAGGTAAAGTGTGTTTCAAAGGTTATGGGTAGGCTGAAACCATTCAGGGGATCCATACGCCTGTTGTAGAAATGGTAATTCATATTTCAAAAATCCATGTGCTATCTACGGCATGAAAACAGAAATCAGTAATCTTAACCTTCTGAATGGTATCTGCTAAATGATGCTTCATCACAAGACAAGCCTCAAATGGAAATTGATTTATGTACTGCTGATCAGTTATTCCAGTTGCTTTTTTTGTGTCCTCGTCGATTTGCATGCATGTCCAGATAATGTCCGCGTCCTTTGGGTCAGTTGCTGCCAACGTAACGAAATAAAAACGTAAATCACAGCATAAACTTGGAAAGCAAAGATGAAGAAATCTGCAACCTACAAACGATTTAAATTTACTAAGATTAGATAGCTTTTTCTCAACGGAAACATGGAGAAAAAAATAAAACTTGTTAAACGACCAAGTCTCCTAAAAGCTCAAGCTTGTAGGATTTGAGTTTAATATGAATATCATGCTTCGCATCCTCCCTAACGTTTGGCCTCATACCTGCATGTGGAAAGTCAAACAAACCAAACGAAGTACACCATGGACTTTCAAATACACAAATTGAGATCAAATATTCAAATTGTAGAAAGAGGTCTTGAATCCATGACCTTCTACCAAACCAAGCTTTGATACCATGTTATGAAGTCTCCTAAAACCTCAAGCATAAAGGATTTGGGTTTAATATGAATATCATGCTTCACAAAACTAAATTGAGCCTAATGACCTATGAATGAAAATCAAGATAACGAGATGAAGTTTGAAAGTAAATAGGAGTTAGCTTACCAGAGGAGAGGGAACATTGTAGACTAAGTGAAATAATCCTTTAGTAGAAAAAAAATCAAGAGAAAAAAAAAAAAAACTTCCTTTCAACTAAATTGAGCCTAACAACCTACGAATGAAAATCAAGATGACTAGAAGAAGCTTGAAAGTAAAATGAGGCTAGAAAGCTTACCCAGAGGAGAAGAGCTATAGGCTAAGTGAAATACTTGAAAATGGAATGAATATTCAAATCGAAATAGGAATTGCCCCAGCACAAAAACATTTAAACACACAACTACGAGAGAAAATAATCATATCAAAAGGAGACCAAAAGATTTGAAAAAAAACAGAGGTATGGCTTGAACTGTAACACATACTAATTAAAAATTCAGGACGTGCCAAAAATTCTTCTACTTGAGGTATATCTGTGTAAATACATAAAGCACGTTCACCACTAGAAATCAAACATCTGTCTGTAGAGGACTTAATGGAAGGAGAAACGCAATGCTTTGACTGCAATTTCTGGCAGTGTTTCTCATACACCTGAAGAGTTAAGCAAGAATCAGCTCTCATCTTAGAAGCAGATAACTTCAGCTTAGGAATTAGTAATGATTACCGCTCTAATTTAGTAATGGAAGATAACACAAACTCACATGAATGAAATAATTTTGTGGTGTATGAAACCAAGCTGTAAGTCTGGCAGAACGTTGTTTGTCCTCTCCAATACCATATAGAAAATCACGTGTGCACTCATCGTCTTTTTGAACATCCTGGGTTGGCCATAAAATAGAGAAGCTGAAAAAAATTTATTCAAGTTAACAACTTTTCAAAGTCTGTCTGTTGTTGGAAAGAAATTTTGCTTCAGCACAAAATGCAAGCGACATCTGCAAATGCCTTTATACCCAGAGCCACAGGATTGTATATGCATTAGAATTAATCATACAGATGAATTCAGATTCAGGAGCACCCATTGAAAGTTTCAGTACATGATACGATACAAATAATTTTCTTATATGCGGTCCCTCTAGAGAAAACAAGAAAAAAAAGATGTAAACCAGTTCAAAGCAAGAAAGCATTAAAAAAGGTCAAAGGAGAAGCTCACCTCACTGCTGATGCCAGTTTTCCTTCTGGCATGTAGAGAAAAGGAGAAACCCTGAAATTAGGCTCATCACTATGCCGCAAAGCTGAACCAAGTTCGTCCATCACATAGCTATAAAGTAGTCCAAAACAAAAACACTTGTCATGTATTATGTACAAGTGACTAGCAAAATTAGTATTCATGTAACGTATTTACTTATTCAGATTGGTGACTAGTAAAATTAGTATTTACTTCTTCCTCAGAGAGAAAAACACTATTTTTAATAAAAGACAATGCCAAAACATCACAATTCAAAGATCCAACAGAATCAATTCATAAATTTCTATATTCTACAACTTAAGAAAGATGCTCCATAACAGTTTCACACTCATTTTAAGTAGGCTAATTGACCATCTGCATTTTGAACATTTCTTTTTCTTGGGTGGGGGGTGGGGATGGGGACAAACCTTTATTTGAAAGCTTATATTCTTTATAAAAAACTAACCGACAAAAAGAAGAATTAAACAAACGAGGCCATGTATACATACCATACAGAGGTTTCATCAATCTTTTCTTCATCTGCAAGTCTATATGTCATCAAGTATAACCACATTGCACCAAGGACACGATCAGCAACAAGTTCATCAGGGATCCATTCAGGAAGACGTGGTTGAAGCATTGAATCAATCACTTGCTTTCCAGTCTCTAAAATTTTGGATGCATTGACACCATTCAGTTGAGAAAGGTTGGGAAGAGATTCTAGAATTTCCACAGCACTTTCTCCAAGAGGCCCAGGAATATCGACCTGTGAATCATTAAAAACCATAAGACATGAAATTCCTTTCTGGTTCTCTTACCTTTTTTTTTCCAGCCTTGTAACTGCTAAAAGAGTGTCAGAAATGAACTTTTTTAATTTATTTCTTTCTTACCTATCAAGAGGAAGAGAGAGGAGTGTGTTAAGATACCTCCTAACCCATTTAAGCAAGGATATCCTTTTAGGATCTGCAGCAACTCACTAACTGAATTCTGTTCCAACGGATTTCCTCGAAGGTTCAAATATGAAAGAGATGGCATTTCAACGGGTGAAAATCCCTGGACAGCAGTTTAACAGAAGAGAATCAGCATTGGGATACAAGAATCACTCACCAAAACAACCAACACTACCAACTAGAAATATTTGGTGCAAATATGATATATGACATTAGGCCAGTCGCAGAAAAAGAAAAATGGGTCCAGAAAAATCTTTGTAAGAAGTAGAACAGGAGAGATAAAAATAGAAAATTCACAAGAGGAACATTCCAACCTTACTGATTAGATTGTGAATACATCTATTTGAAAGGTCAAGAGAAGTCACACTCAGCAATGAGTGGCCATTTTGATGAATATGTCCTGGGTTTTCCTTTACGTAAATATCTGCACAGAACCCCAATGCCCATTCGCCAAAATTACGAGTAAAACACGAATTGTAGATTTCCAAACTTGGGGATCCTTGAAGAATTCTTTCTGCCATGCAACCATCACTGAAAATTGAATAACTCGATTCATCAACAGTAATTTCCAGAGCAAAATAGCAAGGATTTTCAACATATCAACAAATTTACCAGTTTCGCAGAAGTGGATTGTCATTCAGCCAGAGAGCTCTTAGGCATTTGAATTTGGTAATTTCTTGTATAACTATTTCAACATTTTCCAGCTTGTTTCCACATAGACTAAGTGCAAGTAAATCCTAATGCGATAAGAAAGAGCATCGTATCAACAGAGTTTTGAAAAATAAGTAATATTCACAAAAATAGCTAATAAATTACAACACTGGATCAGATAGAGATGTTGTATCCCGAGCCCAGCATGAGGAGTGGGCACAATACTGCCTCATCTCCAACCCTTTATTTTAAAAAACTTCTCGGTGACAAGAATGCTGCATCTCCTATCAATGTGATAAAGTCTTAACTAAACCCTGGATCACAATATCTATATATCTTGAAATATCTAGATTCACATGGTTGCTCATAAAAAACGGTCGAGCACTTGTAAGGCACAAATCCATCACCCAACATGAGTCCACTAAAAAAATCATGAGGAATCCTATTATTTCAAATTTTCAATCTCTCACTATTGTTTAACTTGATGGCTTCAGCTTCAGGGTTTCCTGTAATGGCCCCTGAAGTGAAGGATTTGAGCAGCAATTACATAGATTGAACACAACAGGGCAGCTCCATTCGGGTTCTGAGATGCTGCGGGATGACGGAGAAGTTGTTCCTCAGAATCAATTTTATACAGAATGCAAATCTAGATGCCATATTGATTCAGTCCTTCTACATGCCAAAGCAGCAATAACCAGTTACTCCAAAACCGAATTCACACCAATGGAAGTGAAATCCTGAGTGCCAATTTTTCGAGGTGTCTTTAGAACCTAAAACTAACAAACAACAGGGATAAATGGCATACAATATACAAGGGTAACTCACTGGAAATTTACTGGATAAATCAAGAGACAACAGCATATCATCATCAATGCGAAGCTCATCCAGCTCCAACCACCTAGCTATGCCATCTCCGTTATCTTTTGCTTCACAAATTTCTCTCTCCAGCATTCTCAGAACATCCGATTTCGCATCCTTCTCATCTCCATTTGCAGCATCTGTCTCTTCAGAATTGGAATCTATATCAATATCTACACACATCAATGAAGCCATCCTCTCGGCCAAACCCGGAATCTCCTGCAGCTGCAATCACTCAAGTGGCCAAAAGCTCGATCATTTTAGTTTCCAAGAAAAACTCAATGGATTAAACTAAAGACACAGAGATTAAAATTCACTATCTTCTCAGAAACCCTAATTGAGCATTTGGTTAACGAGAAAATGAAGAAATAGAAAAAAGCATCAAATCAATTAAGAACCGAATCAGCATAACTATGTAACTAAGTTAAAGTTTTTCTCCTAAAGAGCTTAGCTTTTTAACTGCATTTCTCTGTAATCCGTACGGAGGGCAGCAAAACACTAGAAATGAAAGTGCCCATGGTTTAGGACAAGTGGGACCTGTTTGGGAGCATCGGAGGCAAAAAGTCAGGCGTGGTCAATGAGGAACACGTGAGACTCCTTCTCCATGGAGTCGGAGTTGAGAACGAGACGCCTCTGCCGCCCTTCCTCGCATGGCTGCACCTGGAAGAAATCGCCGCTGTCGAAGGTTTCCGAGTAGAGCTTCTGAAAGAGTTGGCTGTGAAGAGACGGTGGCAACCCTGAAGCTTGGAGAAGCAGAGCATGGACTTTCACGAAATCTTCGAAGTTTTCGATTCTATCCGGGGCCATTGTGGGCGGAGCAGAGACCGAAACAACTGCGGTGCTGTAATCGGAGTTTTCGGCAATGGAGGTTTCCCGCGGGGCGTGCCGATATTATAGACGCATCCAATGAGTATACTATCAGCCCCAAATGCTAATAGATATACATATACTATAGATGATATGTTGTGTTTTTCTAAACCATGAAAACTGTTTTGTGTTATCAAAAACAAAAATAAAAAATAAAAGCACACAAAATTTAAAAAACAAGATGGTTTTACACCAAAACGATATTCTTTATGTTTTTAAAAACTATTCTTAATAATAGTTTTTAAAAACATGAATAAAATAGACTTATTGTAGTCTTACCATCTCGTCCGCTTTATTTAGTTATTTTTGAATATACTTGAGATGAAAATTAATTTCAAATAAATAATACAAGATTTTTATATCTAAAATGTTTATTGTCAAAAAAATAAATATGCAATTTGGATGGGGGCAACCATCTAAAACCTGTCGTCATTCTTAATGGTAATTACTATTGTTTTTAATCTATTAATCTATCAATAATATCATAATAACTTATTGATAACATGTTCGACATTTGATCATACTTAGCAGGTAACTTAATTAAAAATTATAGCATTTAGGTGGGTTTGGGTTACTAATTGTCATTGTTCGGAATCCTCTTGATCGTTAGAGGTTTTTCACCATTTATTAACTTTAAGGTCTAATATAATTAATCAAGATATCATTAAAAATTTAGTCAAATTGTCGCGATTAAGCTACGCTTTCAAAAACTAGGATTAATCTACTGGTTATTTCAGTTCATGAGTTCATGGAAATGTTTGAACATTAAAGTGGTAACATGTTAGATGATACAACAAGAATTTTATTTTCACTGATAATCTTTCATAAAGTTTTCATCAGTGTTAAGACCTAATTCGATTATGTAGATATTATCATTTACATTAGGAGGCTCATAATGAACTTTTAAAGCGTCTGATAGGTTGAAATAAGTATATATATATATATATATATATATATAGTGTCAATAAGTTTATTAAACTGTCGATATGGGATTTTACATAATATATATATATTTAAAGTTTAAGCGAAATTTCATTCTGTTAAGGTTTACATACGACCATGTAAGTGACATGGTTGGAGCTTGTCAGTGGTTTGAGTTTGAGAACTTTATGAATGCGGGTTATGTTGTGGTAAAAAGTTTTATCGGTCTTTGTGATCATACTTATCTCGTATGAGAAATTAGTTTAGGTATGATATGAGCTTGGGCCGCTCATGGTTGTATGAAAAATTCGTTTATGTGTGTATTTAAAGACTCCGCTAAAGACACATTATAGTCTATAAAAAAAAAAAATTCAATTAAGGTTTCAAACTATGTTTTTTAACTAAAGTCTCCATTGGCTAAAATAAAATAAAATAAAAAAGTTTCAATTTTTAAGTCCTTGAGAAACGGGTCAAGTGGTAAATGAGTGAAATGGACACACAACATAACCAAGATTAAATTCTTTTAAGAGCAATCTTCTGGCGTAATATGTAAAAATGAATAAAAAGTAAAGTAACTATTTCTAAATTGAAGCTTACCTTTGTAGGAAGATTATGGGGGCACTCACTTTAAATATAAGTTTTTTGAAAGAGGGCTGAAAAGGGATATTTTTAGCCATTTGGATCAAAAAAAAAATTAGGGATAACCGTTTAAAAGGGACAAAAAACGTAAAAAAAATTGTAAATCTAATATATTTTCTTAAATTAAAAAAGTGATTTTTATAATTTCGACAAATTTTCATCACCATCATGAAATCTCGGCTAAAAAACCCTTTTGAGTTTGTTTAAATATAAACTTAGGATGGTTAAGCCTAATATGTATAGAAGTGATCGTGTTATGAACGCACGGATTTGATACCGCTAAGTTTATTTTAAATGATAACTAATAATGGTTAGGGAGTAATAAGGATAGAAAGAGTTGGGTGTATTATTTTTTGTTATAAGTAGCTCTAATGGGAGTTGCCAAAAATAGAGTGCTAAATGTCATTTTGCAACCCTGAACAATGTTTTGACACCAATGAATAATATTTTTGCTATAGTGGTATGTATCAAAATGGGGTGTCATTTTAATAATTCCATGTTGTTTATTAAAAAATATAATTAAATTTGTCAAATAGGGGATGAAATATAGCCGTTGAGAGAAACAACCCGTGTGGTATTTTGCAGCCTCTACATTATTCTCAAAGATTCACCAAATATGTCGCACGCGCAGATGACATTTTCTTGGCTCACGTCTGATAAAATTCTGGAGCGCGATTTTTATCGTTGAGATGTCGTTTAGTGATTTTAGGGGATGGCCTCCCACAGTGATGATGCAACTCGGTCGGGTTGCTCTATTGTACAGTAAAAATTAAATTGCTTAAGTAGAATGTTAAGTTGTAAAATGAGATTAGTTTTAGAAATAAACCAGTACTGTAAAAAACGTCACCCAATTAACAAAAGATGTGAATACTACAAAACAGTCAACTTTTATTTCCACTTTATACATCCTTCTCTAGGTTGGACTGCCTCAACTATTCAGTGCCTATGAAATGGTAAAACACAAAACCTAATCGATTCAAACTAGGAGTTCTTATTTTCTCAGCGGAATGTAGTTGTCTCACTGTCATTGGAAGGAATCTCTCTCAGTTTTCATTGGCAGCCCAATGCAGGAACAACAGTCAAGCTAGTCAAATCATCAGCGAAATTTCACAATGCGTCGAGAGCATCAATAGCGTGTCAAGAAGGAAGGTGGAAGGTTACTCTTTACCTCCTTTCTACAAATATTTGAGGTTACTCTGAAACAGCCTTTTTCACATCATTTGATCTTAGTAATACACATTCAATCACCTGTTTGTCTTTTCAGTGGGTCTTACCAGCAGATCAGGCAGTTTCCATGAACACCCCGTGATTTTCTTGGGATTTCATCCCCCGACAGCCCAACCGGCACTACTTTATAATTCAGAGGCCCAGAAGATAGTGCTCGAAGCTGATTCATCCAATTCGAACGATATAATAAAAACTGCAATCTTTAAGCAAGGAGTTTCTTGCGCAGGGATTCGCTTGCCCATATATCAGTTAAAGAAATATTTGAATGTGTATGCATGTTTTTTAACAGGAGATCTGTGTGGACAATGAACAAAATTAGTTTCATATTGTGAATTAAATAATATTCGACAGACAATAGTTGAATTGGATTTCAAGATATGAGATTGATTAATATTAGATTGGACAATTAGTGATTCGAATGTAAAATTAAGAAGTAATAATTATGTTGAAGAAACAAAAGTGTTTACTAATATTTAAAACCATACATTATATTCTTTCTTTTAATTCTAATATTGTTTCTTTATTGTGTGCTCTGTTGTAGAGACTCAGTATCAATAAGTGTTTGTTGAGGTTAATTTAAAAACCAACAAACATTCAGAACTCGAGAATAATTTATCAGATTCTTGAGAAGGTGATTCTCTGCAATGATCATGCTCAGTATCAATCCTTGGAAATTTTGGAATAATCTCCAATTGTCACACAGATATTTGCCTTAATGTACCATGCAGCCTCTGTACAAACCTTTTTCTATTTGGCCGGATTGTCTTCTCTCTGAAATGGAATGGTTGAGTCATTTGTTTTGAGAGGTTCCCACTATATATTTTCAAAGCTTACTGAATGACTTAACAATTGTGACCAAGGTTTGCTGAGCAATCTGAAAGTCAAAAAGAGAGGATCTAAACACAACCTGCAAGAAGAGCTCTGGATGGTGCACCAGGGCATCTTATTCTTCTCCTCCTCATATCAAAATTTCATGTCTCTGGTTTGAGCTGTTTCTTTGGGTTGCTGTTTTTCTTCTTTCGATGCAGAATGCTCCAGCAGGCACACCAACGGTCTTTAGTTTAAGGTTTCCACTAATCTATATTGCACATTTGCTGAAATTTTTAGGTGGAAATTTCTGTTTGAACCTTTGGGTGGGGCAGTGATGTTTTGTTTTTTGATCTTTATTCCCCAAGTTCGAAGCTGTACACATTTGCTTAATGTGTTTTATCTTTGCTTGTGTGTTTTGTGCTTTCCCAATTCAGATGTCACCAAAGTTTGGCTGTATAAACATTTGCCCTATGATTGTTTCTTGGAAAATTTGAGTGAAAATAAGGAAGAAAATGAGGACATTTGAAACTCTCTCAGATTTAAGCATTCCTCGTCTTAAGTATTCATATTAATAGGGAAGCAAATAGAGGTAATAGATTATTTGACTGGGTTTACAATGTTTGGGCTCATTTTCTGATATTTGGGGTTTCTGGGTCATACAAGATCATAAAAGTTATTTGCTTGGATGGAAAGGTCCACAAAATTCATAAAATCCCGGTTTGGATGGTTTCAATTATACTTCTTTCTGAATAATTGGAGAGAAAAGTTTTGAGGG
Source organism: Tetrastigma voinierianum (assembly GCA_016808115.1). NCBI lineage: Eukaryota > Viridiplantae > Streptophyta > Magnoliopsida > Vitales > Vitaceae > Tetrastigma > Tetrastigma voinierianum. The sequence goes on from JAEQBH010003818.1 coordinate 33,036, forward strand.
ATATGGTGCCTTCAGCTGAAAAGGACGAAGAACTCTTTGATGTTAAGCTCACATAATTCTTTGGTAATGGCCAAATTCAAATGTGCAGGCAGTGATATGTGATGATTTTTGGATCTTTTGGTCACTATGTAGAAATTTGGGTGGATTGTTCTTTCTTTTCTGCAGTAGGTTTCTCTTTTTTTTGGAGCCTTTGTATACTTCTCATGTATCACGTTGGGGCTCGTCCCTTTTCTCTAATATATGCTTTTTTGGATGGTTTTTACCCTGCTCAAAAAAAAAAAAAAAAAAAAGTAACAAAATGTTTAAGCTAAGAAAATTGACAGTATTAATAATTAATGTTTTGAAGTGGTCAGAAAACTTTCCTAGTGATGTTATATAAAAGTGGTTTGAAGTTGTTAATGATTCTTCATTTCATAGAGTTTGTAGTTCTTGTCTAGTTTCCATTTAATAATAAATAAATAAATAAATGAAGACCTTAAATTTAAAGTCATTAGATAATCTTTATGGTTTTCAAAGCTTGTTGCATATTTTCTTCATTTCTGTATAAAAAATTAAACAATTTGAAATTCCAAAGTTTATATGTGTGTTTCTTTCTATGTTTTTGTGATGAAAGCCAAACATGAGAAAAGTGTATTTTTTTTAAGAGATTTTTCCTTTTTCTTGAATATTTTTCCTGGTCCAAGTATAGCTTTAGATTTTCTGGTTTAATACATTTCATCCTCCTAAACGACACATTGGTGTAGTTTGTAAATTTGTTGCTAGAACTGTTGAATAATGTAAAAAAAGTACATTTATCTGTCAATTGCAGTACCACTGAATCATTTTAGTTGAAAAGATGGTGGTTGTTAACATGTAAATGCAGTTTTACTACTCGTGAGTGGCTTTTGTATGCAACAAATACAAAATGGCCTGCTGTTTTGTGAAATGAATGCTAGAAGCAAAATCTCGTGTTCATATGATTATGGATAGAAAAGCATTGTCAATAAAATCATTTTACCAATGAGGGTGTCTTGTTTTGCTGGAGAAGAAGGGGACAATTGGATCTGAAAATGATACAATTTTGAAAAGATTATTGGTTATACTAAATTCTTGAATGGGTCAGTTGAAGGTTTTGTTGGTGAATTTTAGGCTTGGAGATACTGGCTGGGGAAGCTTCAACCCTCTCTTGAATGTTTGGGGCCTTGATGATCGTGTCAGAAAGGAAGCTGTTGAATATCTTCTCTGCCAATAGAAAGTCAACATAGTTACACAATGGGATAGGAGACAGAATTGGAACCAAGGATAGTCCGGAGTATTTGGAAGTTAGAATACATTCTCTGGATTTTTTAGGGGCTTTGGTCACGATGAGGAGGATGGTTTTTCTTGTTGCTCTCAAGGATGTATAACCAGAAAGCTAAGTTTGATATAAGCTTTGTGAATTGAATAGGGTTAGAAAGAGGTGAGAGCATGATCTGAGTTCTTGTAAGTGGCTTCAAATCAGCAAGGTATTCATTCCTCAAGAAGTCAGTTAAGAAACTTTAATGGTTTCTTAATAGAACCAAAATATAGGACTTGTCGGGTCTAGAATAGTTTATGGAAATTAGGCTGCTACTGATGTTGATGCCCCAATGCTCCAACCGCATTCCAAAACAAGGAAATGAAAAAGAAGAAAAAAGGGAGAAAATGAGCTCGGGGGCTAGGAGGCATTTCCTCTTTAGTGATCTCTTGCATTTTGCACCATTTCAATTTAATGTGACCCACTGGGAATGCTCATATTGATTACCAACTCATATTTGGCAAAGACGGTTTTCACTGGAGTAGAGTCCAGTTTTCAGAAACCCTAGTATTGTCTATTTGGAGTTTTAATAATTTCTCAATTGTATTTATTATAGAGAAAGAGAGTAACAGCTTGTTTCCATACATTTCCAGAAACAGCTTTTAAGCATAGTTCTCAATTGTTTTCAGAAACTAAATTATCTTCAGAACTCCATGTATGCAAAACAGTTTTTCAGCTCATTTTCATGAAGGTTCTATATAATTATGCAATGCAAAAGTCCACTAAATATTTACCGGTCTTTTTGATTGTTAGAAATTATTGGAAGACAAACAAAAACACCTCCAAGTCGTTCTAGAAAAACATGTTTTTGGATCAAATTATGTAAAAAGCTTGCCAAACATGTTTTCTGTGATTTGAATACAGTTTATTTATCTATTCAAGAGGAGCAAATAATTTTCAAGTATAGATAACAAGAAAACCCTGGATTTATACTGCTCATTTAACAGAGTATTTTCGTCAGAATCAGAATCATCCATTGTCTCTGCATTGTGCTTCTTGTGGTGTTCTCATACAAAAAATTGAAGTTGGTTGGGCTGTGAATCTTCATATCTGGAACTACTACTGGGTCCTTTTGCAGGTGGAGTATCTACCCCTTTCTTCAATGGAAAAATCCCGGCAAATCATGGATGGCTTTGTTGAAATATGGGAAGAAGCTGTGTCGAAGAGGTCATTACGACATTTATGCCTATTGAACCAAATTTTGCAGAGTTTGGGCTCTCAGATCACTACACTTCGCAGCACACGGCTGTTCAATGCTGCGGTCATGGCTCAACTCATCTCAGCAGTCCAAACTGCTCCAGACTCTCAGACTCTGAGAAATTCATGCCACGAAAGCCTCTCTCTATATTCTTTGTAGGAGTATCACTGATTTTCTAGAATCCTACTTTGTTTCAGACTAATTTTCCTTCTCTAAACATTCTTTCCAATTCCAGAAGATAGCATGGTGGGAAAATTTCTACATTCTAGAGAACCAAACAGATGTGAGATTACAGCAGGTTCAAGTGGTTCTCTCTTTTGTAAAAGCCAAAATTTTTTTTTTTTTTTCCTGTTTTGTTTGGATGATAGAAAGTATTTCTGTCTTTAAACATATTTAGCCTTAGTGTAACCCTTGAAAAAAAATGAAGGATATTTTTATATTATTTTGACAAATTTACCCTCTATGATCGTATAAACGCGAACGCTTATAAAAGTTTGTTGAATATAATAATTTAACGATGGGTGCTATTCTGAACTGAAGCAGGTGGCGTTTGTTTTTTTTATTTAAAGTTGAATAGTATTATAAAATAGAAACGAGGCGAGAGATATAGAAGAAAGCAGGGGAGAGATTTGCTTATTGCCGTGTTTATTGTGACTCATATAAGGTTACTGTTATAAGGTTTAATCTGTGAATACGTTAATGTGTATATAAATACGTGCACCTCTGTTCGTGCTTACATATCGTCGATGTCTTTATTAATATCGAGATTAATGGAGAGTTTATGGGCTTGTCCGTATAAGTAATTCATAATACTCCCTTGGATAATCCATGATCTTCTTCAAATTTAAGCTGCGGGAAGCGGGTGGAATAGCCAGTGGTGAAGGAAAAAGAGTACGATATTAAAAATTCTCCCCCTCTTCTCTTGTCCTTTAAATGCAGTGCAGCGTTCGATGCTATGAACTAGCCTTTCAAATGTTGCAGTAGGTAGAGCCTTGGTGAATAAATCTCTTCCAGATTATTAGTTGAGCAATTGATTGAGCATTAATATCCTTACTTCTTTTGTAGATCGTAGTGAAAAAATTTTGGTGATATATGTTTGATATCCCTTTAATGTACCCATTTTTTAATTGAATAATGCGTACGCGTGCTCTTACATCTGGTCGTCAGGACCTCCTTGCTAGACAAACCACATGACCCTCGAATATGATGTATTACGAGATCTTAACCAAAAACATTCCCGACTTGCTAAGATCTTTGCGCTGATTAGAAGATGTGGCGTGGTGATTGTTTAAGTAGAGCATTAAAATGGGTTGTATCTACATGTGAACAAATAGCCGGATTTGTGATCGAGCATTATGAGGTCGATTTATATCCAGCGTCTGCGTATGGAATTAGTGCCTTTGGAGTGCGTGGGATAATATAGGCGTATGTCGTACCTCGAAGATACCTGATATATGTTTAACTTCATTCCAATGTCTTCTTGTTGGACCAAAAACTATATCTTGCTAATAAATTTACAGGAAAATGATATATCGAATTAGGTGTATGACTTGCAGAATACATTAGTACTCCAAATAAGCGCCTAAGATATGTGGTACTTCAGGACGAGAAGTTCTTCATCATCGTCTGGAATTGGAAAGGATCTTTATTTACATCCCAATGACACTTCTGACCATTGGAGTGCTCAATGGATGGGCGTTATCCATATAGAATCGTTTAACACTTTGATATATAAGGTGATTGATGAGCAAAATTCCATTCTTTAAGTATTCAATGCATAAACCAAAGGCAAAAGTTTTGTTTTCCCCGGTTTTTCATCTCAAATTCTTTCTTTAAGTTATTCTTTGCTACAGCTTCGTTACGCGATTAAATAATATTGGTCATCAACATAAAGCTGCCAATTATAACAAACTCGGGATCGAATCTTTTAATAAATACACATGAAGCCCGAAAGGGGATCATTCTTATACCTTTTAGCAATAAATATTCACTAAGAGCGATTATCTGCACATGCGTCAGATTATTTCCAACCCATATAGATATACACCTTTGTAATTTGTCGAAGTAAAGTGCCGAGATTTGAATTATGTGTTGCGCGGTATTTAATCATACGGGATTTTCATGTAAATGTCACGATCCAAGTGGTCCGTATAAATAAGCGGTAACTTCATTAAAATTAGCAGCATCACAAAGTTTTTAAGTACTGTTGTCGGGCTAATTAAATATCGAAAAGTAGTTGCATCATTCTGAGAATACGTCTCGCCGTAATCAATCATAGGGTCTTTGAGAGAATGTGTGCAACTAATCGCCTTATATCGACAAGCTTTATTTATTAGGTGTCACCGTTTTAATGCGAATGCCGTTTGTATCTGAGGTTTGACACCTTCGGTGTAAGTACAATAGGACCCGAAAACTTAGTGTTTTTGAAAGAAGAATTCAAAATTCTGGTATCTTCCATTTTGGCGATCATCTCTGTCTACATTCCTCGACAGACTTTGGCTCAAGGTCCTCATTGTCGTGGCGTGTGCCAGGTGCCACATTATAGGCAAATATATCATGGCGTGATTGTAAGTTCCACTTTTGGCGGTTGACATAGTTTATCGAGATTTCTTGATTGTCACAAGTTTCAGGTACCTGAATTTCTTATGGAATTACAACTGGGGACTCTTCTAGAGCCATTAATTCCTCAACTTGATCCTTTGATCCTTTTCTTTTCCGAAGATTTTTATCTTTGGAACCCGAGTCGATCACGTTCAGCGATGCTTTAGGTTCATTAGCATGATTGTCTACCGGACATCAATTCGCTGGAGCATTAGCGGTGGTATGTAGATGTAGTTACTCTCTTGGTTAGTAAATGCATATGGCAATTGATTTGCTAAATTTTGCAAATGAATAATGCTGAAGCTAGGTTAAGCGTTCCTTTGTGCGGGTCAAAGATGAGACAACGACAATTGATTCCAACTATGCTTTCCAAGCGTTTATTTTCTTTGCTTTAAGAAGTTGGAAAATGTCGATTCATCAAAAAATGATAATCGGCAAGCGAGCGTAAATAAATCTCGATTGATGTCTAAATATTTGATTATCGATGGAGATTCATATCCAACATATATTCCCGATCTTCTTTGGGGACCCGTCTTAGTGTTGTGGTGGAGTAATCGGAACATATACGCACACCAAAAATCCTTAGATGGGAAATGTTGGTTCTCGACCCAAAAACCAATTGTAAGGAGAACTCATGATAATTTGTTGGTCTAATACGAATCAGTGTTGTTGCATGCAAAATAGCATAGCCCCAAGCGAGTTAGACCGTCCTCGTACTAATGGCCTTGCAATCAATTGAAGGCGATTTGTCGCGATTCCATGAAGACCCGTTTTGTGTGTATGAACATAATAACTCTGAGATGTTCAACGGTTATTCAATTGACATCTGATAATCATTAAAAGCTTGATGGTCTCGGCCAGCCGAGGCAGATTATTGTCGGAGAATCACGGAAAATGAGCCACGTAGCACAATTATTTGAAGCGAATGTCTATGAATGCTTGGTTACGTGTTGATAACTGCGAGACATGTGACCATCTCGTTGATGCATCGATTAGAATCATAAAATATGAAATGGTTCACATGGTGGATGAATAAACTTATATATCCCCTTATCTGCTGCAAAAATGCAAGGGGGTTGTCCCTTATTTTGTTGGTGATGGCCTTATAATTAACTTCCCGCGAAACCAATGACACATGAAAATTCATTGGACGAGAAAAATCTTTTGATTTTTGATGAATGCCCCTTGAATTTTTAATGATTCTATCATTATCGTTGGATATTGTCCGGTCATGCCAAACAATAAAATTATTTTCATCGATGAAACTTCACGATTTACTATGGCATGTGCTTCAATTGTGCTTATATTATAAATGACGAGAAACAGGTTATTATAATATAATATCTGCCTCAAAATGCGATCAATAACGCCAAATATGATCATTGATGTTGTCGTCTCAATAATTATCGCCGTCGAACATCTAAAATCAATCATTCTTCAGTTTGATTAATATATCGGCAGAATTTGTTCTCAGCAACAATATATTGAGCTCTGAGATCTCAAATCAAATACCATGATATTGTATTCATCGGTCACGTATTAAGAGTATATCACTATAAAATGTAGTTCGATATTCTCTAAGTACATATAAACTATCATACGTTAGGTTATAGGATGAGTTTAATGCTTGGCAGAAAGCAAAAGATATATAATAAGAAAATCATAAAATAACACATAACAAAACAACTTTCATTATTCGATGAATCTGACGACACATAACAATAGACTGATACATAAATATAAGCGGGAATATTTATTTTTTGGAAGATTTTCATCACCAGATAGTATAGCCGGCCGGGCTAGTAAAGAAATATTAACATCGGATAGTCATATCATTAAGGTCGTGATCAACACTCTCATCCTTAGAAACAAAATTTGTCTCTTCTTTTTTATCTTTCTTTTTCAGCGATTCTTGGTAGAGATCAACCAAATGTTTTGGTGTACGACAGGTACGTGACCAATGGCCCTTTCATGCCGCAACGATAGCATAAATTTGTCACCATTTTGCTGGCTTCACCACACCTGTTATCCTTTAATATTCTCCCAACACGATACGACACATTCTTGGGTTGCTTAGTCGTAATTGTAACTATTGCGACCACGTCTCGTCGCGTCCACGACCCGACTATGGTGACCATAGCCCGCGACGCGTTTCATTACTGTCCATTATAAAGGGTGATATGTTGCCGCATTCACTTCGGGAATGGAGCGAACCGATTGGGCGAGCTCGTGATTTTCATCAGCTCATTGTTTTGTTCGGCCTGAAGGCGTGAAATCGGAAATTGAGAATATTTCCTAAAGCCTTTTTCCGCGATATTCTTTAACTGCGGGAGAGCACATTGGATGCATGAAAAAGTGGAGAATGTTTCTCCAACATATCCTCATGTGTTTTCTCATAGCGTAATTGAGGCCCGATTCTAAATATTCTTGAGTTATGCTCACTCACGAATTTAAAATCTTGCGATGCGCAAATGCATCCGATCATAGCGAGCTTTGGGAGGTAGTTATTTGATGTTCATACCTTTCTTTAAGCATTTCCGGAACAAGTGGATCGCTTCTACGGAGAGATTTTCGACTTTCAATCCTTCATGAAGGTGACGGCCAGAAGAAAAATCATCCTTTAGGCTTTTTCTTGGAATGGATATTGTATTTTTTCTTTAATTGTATTTCCAAGACCATTTGCATCTAGATGGATTTCAGCATCTAGTATCCATGACAGAAATTCTTTCCCGTCGTATCAGAGCCACAAATTCCAATTTCGCGGTCGACATAATACTCGATATATTTCTTGAAAATCCGCGAGCTTCGTGCGATAGCGTATTATAAAATAGAAGAACAAGAGAAGCGAGAGATATAGAAGAGAGAAAGCGGGGGAGAGATTTACTTCAGCCATTGTGTGTGTGACTCGTACAAGGCTCATTATTTATAGGGTTTTATCGTAAGATACATTAATGTGTATATAAATAAATAGCACTGCAATGCGTAACCTGTATTCGATGTCTTATATTAATATCGAGATTAATGGAGAGTTTATGGACATCCATAATATTGTTCATAATAAATATAACTTTTTTTGAGCTTAATGCTGAATAATACTTAATAGCATTAAGTATTAAATTGTTTGTTTTTTAATATTGGATAGTGAGTAGGGATGACAATAGAGCAGAATATTTCAGGTTCTCGCCCCGTCTCGCCCCGCCCTGCTCCGCTCTTAATGGGACGGGTTTGGTTTAACTATAATTGGGGTTTTTAGTGGATTTGGATTTGCTCAAAATCAGAGGCCCCGGAGTTTAAGGCGGGTTCATGTATTGTTACTCATACAATCGATTATATTTTAAAAAATATTTTATTATCATTTTATTTTTATACTTTAATATGAATAATAATAATAATAATTATAATGTTTTTAATAAAATAATTATAAAAATTCATAATATTTTTTTATTTTTATGAAATATATTAATTTTAATATAATAAAAATAAAAGCAAAATATAAAAAATAAAAAAAAAACAAAAATCAAATGTAAATGGGACGGGTTTGAGAATTTTCTCATCCGTATATTTCAGTTTAATTTTTAAATGAGACGAGTTTGAGGAATTGAAAAAAATAAAAGCGAGCTTGTTCGGGATAGTGGCGCCGTCACGAGCACCGTGTTCTTAATCGTAGTAGTTTGTATTCTTGTGCTTTTTCTTGTTGGATAATGATAGAATTTTTCTTTTTTTAATGGAAAATGACTTTTTCTGAATAAAAAAACCATATATTTTTACTTTGTTCTTGTTTTTTAAAATTTCATAATGATCTTAATTTTAAAAAACAAGCAAACCCAATACTGAAAATTTGAACTTTCCATGTATTAGTAAAAACAACACCACCTTAATCATTTTTCAAGTTTATTGATATAGCACAATGATGGTTAAATGTATAAAGTTGTGAAACCTAGGCAATTTAAGTTCGAATGTTAACTGCAGTGGACAATCGATATGTATAGAAAGGAGTTAGATTTATAATATTTTGGGTTTAACATGGGATATTTTGTCTACATTAGAGATCTTTTAAAGTTATAAAAGTAAATGGTTAGTTTATAAAGCGCTTTTGTTTTGTCGTACAAAATGATTCTCTGATGCACATTATACATTACTTTTATGGTTTAATATAAAAGTATATATATTTTTAAAGGGACACTTTTTTTCAAAATATTTGCAAAAATAATCTTTTACTTTTTGAATGCTGTTGCCAAATTGCGTTTAAAAAAAAAGGAATTAACGTAAGTGTTGTTATTTAAATGTGGTTTGAAATTCATCTTAAGCGTGGTGGTCAAACTCAGATTTTAAATTATGGCTGGAACAGTGGAATCAAATTACAAGTTCATTTTCTAAGTCTGATGGTGAATGGGTTTATGTCATAAAAACCTCAACATCACATGATATTAAAAAAATTACATCTCTCTTTTTAAATAAAATTATTTTCATACCAGCTCACTGTTATCTTCATGATTATCTTGGCTCTGTGTTGAATCTACTTTCTTATTAAATATAACACAGTCACTTTTTTTTGATGCATAAGCGCAACTACTCATTGGCATGCCAATCAGTAGTGATGCGTTACATTTTTACTTTATCATTCCCATGATAATGAGACTCACTTTTATTTTTATTTCATAAAAAAATATTTAAAAAATGGTTTTTTGATCATCTTCTATTTTTACTATTTTTAAAAAAGCAATAAAATATAAAACATAGTGTATTCTTGTTTGAAGAAAGACTCATCTCACAAAAAAAATACCAAATCAAATGAAGATCATATTTTACTAGGAAAATGCATTAGTAAGTATCCAACTTTCATACTAACTCTTATCTTATATGATCTCTCTTAATAGTTGAGTTGGCATGTCAATTATTATTCCAGATCTTTGGAACAAATATGTAGCTGGTGTGTGAAACTAAAATACTGTTTTTGAAAAATGACAAAATGGTAATTTTGATCAAAATCCGGAAATTTTTTAGATCTTGAATAATGAAACAGGAGCTTGGCCGTTGGGATCGATCTGCCAATCCCAGGCTAAATGTCGAATTTCATCGAATTCTAGACGGTCGAATTTACGTTTTAAATGACTGGCGTATCTGAGACCAGCAGCTAGCGTTTGAATGACCGCGGTGTGTAGCGTGTCGGTCTGAAAATGAGTCAACGGAAGCGCTCCAAAGTATGGGCAATGGGTGGCATGTGGCGTCTCACAATTTGATGAATCGAGTAGGTGGGTGGTGATCAGAAATCATAATGATGAAAAGTGAGGCCGTGTGGCCAAAGTGAGGGACAAAGGAGAGAAAGCATATTCTCTATTTTGTTGGATCGTGTGAAGGAGAGCAAATTTTTTTAAAAATGGAGGTTTTGAGAAGAAAGTCTGTTCTCTCTGATTTTAAGCTTTTGAATGAAATCCCGGTTCTGTCAGCCCAGTAAGGAGATGGCCTGGCGGCAGGGACTGCGCGTGGGCGCTGAATTACAGGGGAGTTCGACCAACTCAAAGGTAGAAGTCTTCTCTGCCTGGTTATTTCGGGAGTTTTAAGAACTGTGACAAGTTGGGTATTTGAGGTCGTGAATGGCCGTTTGTAATTCGGTTCCAAAACTTGGGGTGAATTGTTGGGAATATTGGAACCCGTTTTTGGAGTTCCTGTTCTTAGGGTGGTTCAATATTACTAATTTATGCAATAAATTATGGTTTGGATGTGGTTAGGCCGGAAATGACCATGGATTTCGGTTCCATAAAGTGGAATCAATGCTTGGTGAGAGGCGTCCTGAGTGACCTTTGCTTCGTTTGGGGGCTATTAAAAACAATCAGTTTATGAATTGGACAATGTCCATGTGTTATTGCATGAAATTGCACGTAGATGACAATAATGAAAGAAAATTATTGAGTGCTGGTAGTGTGTTCATATGGGTGTTTGAATTATATAATAATATAATTGTGTGCAGAGTCGTGAATTAAAGTGGATTGTTGATTAGCTCAAGTGGCTAATTTTGATGTTATTCTTAGGAATTGAATAACGTAGATGTTGTAGATTAATTCGTATGCATGGTGCGATATACAGTGACATGTGGTTTGGAAATGACATAATGCATTTCATATGCGGCAAAGCGACAGAAAAAGTGGAAGTGGTCACGTGGCGTGAAAAAGAATGAAAAATGGAAAATGGTTGTGAAAGGAATTTCAGGAGATTTTAGTGTTGCACCCTTGGAGAGTTGTCCAACAGTTCATCTCGGAGGCTGACCCATGATTGTTCGGAAAAATGATATAGCAATCCGCCTCGGAGGTTAGTCAGTATATTTCACAGAAGCTTCAGTGGTATGTTTGAGAAAAAAAGTACTTTTGTTTTGAAAGCGATGTTTTTAAGCATTTGGGCAGGCGTGCGTGAGGAGTCGATGAGGTACCGTAGGAAAGTGTGGTCGCGTTAAATCATATCGCGTAGACATTAAGTGGGATCATGTGTTACTGATGTGTTTATGAATCAATTGCGTATGCGACTTTGGTGGAAATGCTTGCGTTATGGATAATTCAATGCGAAGTCTTCAGTATAATCGGATATAATTTTAAGTCACAGAGTATTAGGAAAGTGTGGCGCTCATTGATGACTTTTGAGAAGAAAGCGAAGCGTGGCTTTGATGATCTTTGTATAACATATTAAATTTTCAAATATATATGTTTGTATTGAAGTGATGTCAGCTCTTGAGCTTTATTCGGCATAGTTGGATACATTTGATGAGTATGATGTGTATTAAATGTTGCCATTTTGCACTCGTCGCATGATCTCTTGGTATGAATAGCCATTTCGGGTTAACGGGTTGTCAGCGAATGGAGATTTGGCGTCTGGAACATAAGAGCAAAATTAAAGAGAAGAAATGTATCTTTGGCGAGAATGAGACGCTATCAATAAAAAATCATAATGAATTAAACCCCAACAATATGATACATTAAAAAAAAGGGTTATAGATCGATCGAATTATTTGTTAAGCAAATCGTGAGATGTCGGATCACGAGAGCCATTTATATATTACCACAATTAGCACAGATGTGTTTATAGGAACCATAGGTATTATGTGTTTTGAAATTTTGGCTGATTTGAAATGGAAGTTTAGAAAATTGAAAGTTTGAAATTTTGGAAATTGAGAATTTTTGAAAATGAATTTGAAGTTGGGAATTTTGAATTGGGATTTGAAAATTGAATTTTAAATTAAAATTTGAATTTATAAATTTGAGATTTGAAATTTAGAAATTGAGATATTTGAATTTTTTAAACTATGAAGCTTTGAATTTTGGGATTGAAATTATGCGTTGAAGTAGGTATGAGACCGTGTTACGGTCATAACATAAATTTTTTTTTGAGTGAGAATTTTTGTAAATTGAAACAAAAATGAAAAGCTAGGAAAAAATGAAATTGAAAATTAAAGAAGTGAATTTTAGAGTTGAAAATTTGATTTAGAAGGTGAGAAAAAATGTGAATTTGAATTTTTAAATTTTGATATTTAAATTAAAAAAAGTGAAATTAAAACTTAATCTTGATTTTAAGTTAAATTGAAAAAATGAATTTTAGAAAATGAAATTTAATAGTCAAGGATGAAAATTTGGAAGGAGTAAGAAGCGGTCAAATCGTAATGGCCAAAGAAAACACATTGAATCTTTAAAGATTGATAAAATAAGCTGAGGACAGTTCTAAATGGGTTAAACCCTAATAGGTTAAGATTACAGTTAGTTGTAATAGTTTTCTTTGTATTGTTTTAAGCTAATGGGTTCAATTCACAATATGTTGAGTGCATTTTGAATATTTAATAATTTAATCCTAATTCAAAATAAAATTATTATAACATGTAATCATACTAAACTAAATAAAAGTATGTCAATTAATTTCAGTGATAACTTAAGTAAGTCAAATATTATAAAAATTTGTTAATTTCTCATTATTCAAGACCTAATTTCATATATTAAAATACAAATTATATCTAAAAAAACTTATTTTAATGTTTGACAACACTAGTCCATACAAAATTTTCAAGTTAACTATTATCACACAAAAATATAATTATACATGAATAACACAAAATAAATCTAAATACAATAAGTAAGAAAATATAGATTCAAACTCTTAACATAAAATTTATAATAATAATTGTTCATATCATATATAGAACATGTATCCATAAAAGAAAAATATTATCCACAATATATATATATATATATATATATATATATATATATATATATGAATTTATCATTAAAGAAAATGTGTAAAAAGTATTGACAACATGAGAAGAAAAAAAAATAATAATAAAAATAAAGAATGTATGAGTTTTTTTTTTACCTTTGTGATGTTTGTTTGAATTTGCTTAGTGAAAATTGATGAGAAAAAAAAAAAGAAAGGAATAAAGGAATTAGGAATGGGGAGAAGAATAGCTGAAAGTGGAGTAGGAGATGAAAGAAAAGGAAAAAAATAAAAAATAAGAAGAGAGGGGCGGGAGGAGCAGGGGTTTGAAAGAAAATAAAATAAGAAATGTGTCATAATAAAAAAGTAAAATTTAATAACGTGTGAATAAATTTTGGGGTTTATAATCATTTTAATGGATTTTTTTTTTCTATTAATTTCAAATTAAAGGCATCATCATCAGTTTGACAGTTCTCAAGCTTAACTTCGTCAACTTAATTACCCATTAAGTTCAACCTAATTACTCTTTATATTCTCTTCTCTTTTTCTTTAATTAGTTAAATATTATAATTATTATTACAACACATTTGAACTGTGCCACGTAGCCAGCACATTAATGCCCAAAACGATTAATTATAAAATATACACTTATTAAAATCGTAAACTAGAGATGAATATTGGATCATTCAACTACTACATTCTTGAATCAAGCAACCATTCTCATTATCGAAAAAATTTACCTTATCTTTTAAAAATCTTAACAAGTCTACGAATGATGATTACCCTACCAATAAAAGACGTAATGTTCTTTGTAAAGTTGAAAGATGGATTCCCGTATTAATGAAATATTTAAATTAAATTTTGATGGTTCAAGGATTAATAATATAAATGCTTCAGGTTGGGTTATTAGATATTCTAATAGAATTATCAAAGTGGCAGGAAGTAGATATTTAGGTAATTCTTCAATAATTATGACGGAATGTGTAGCTTTGAGAGATGATATTCTAGTTGCAACATACAATGGTTTATTAAACTTGGATATTAAAGGGGACTCTAAAGTAATTATAGATTATTATAATGAAAACTATAGTTCACCTAGTTCAATTATGCTGCATATGGAGGACATTTGGAGACTTTTACCATGGTACATGTTTAATTGTTGTCATGTTTTATAGAGCGAGATATAACAACTTAGGTGTTTAGCTAAGAAATGTATTTATATGACTAATTCAAATATTTTGTGGTCAAATTTTCCAAGGGATGTTAAAATTTTTGCTTTTGAAGATTTATGTGGTTTATCCTTCAATCGAATTTGTAAATTTTATTATTTGTAGTCTTATTTTGTAGTCTTATTTTACCAATATATATTTGTTGAAGATGCACTCTGCAGAAAGTCGGAAAAAGACGAGGACATCAACAACAAATGGGAGTAGGAACAATAACCCAAAAATCGGTGGATGGTAGTTTCGAGACTAATGCTATGCCTGTAAAATTAGTAGTAGGTTGGGGAGAACAAAACAGATTGAGGCTTGTATAAAACACTTTGTTTATAATATGGAAGGAGTAAGTGTCTTAAATTTTGTGTTCAATGAACTATGAACTAAACATAGATGAATAAGATTTAATTTACAGAGTATTGGTAAAACTTATAGCCACATGAAGTAAGAGTACTTTGATCGTAAATTAGGGCATATCATCGACATCGCACGCAAATCCGCGATTCTTTGTTGTTTAACGTCTTTGTGCGCGTTTAGGCCATGCGCTTGCACAGTTATTTAAATTAAGTCTTTCTGAAATTTTAAATATCGCGTCATGAGAGTGACTATACTCTCATTGCATGGAGTGATTTAAGTAATCTAGCGTGCATTTATATGTATCACCCACGTGGGGATATGAAATCATTTAAAGAGTATTACTCGTCCTCTCAAATTATGCATTCTAGCACCATAACCACACCATGGGGACATTTGTTGTTCTTTAGCGGGATTAACAAGTGACTGTTGTACCCATATGAACCTTCTTCGGATCTCCCCAAATTACAAGATTAGGTTCCCATCCTTTTAATCTATAATTGACTTAAGTGTTAAAGCTCGATGTTTGTTAATTTTCTTCCCGAGGTTTGAGTCGGAGGATGCGCGAATTCGCCGACTTTACATAGTCAATAGAAATAATTCCATCTATCAGCAGTTGTTTATGTCTGCAAATATCTTGAGCGATATATCTGTTTTTAAATGAATGTTTTTATTTTGCATTGATGTGCTTTGATTGACAATCCTGATACATAGAGACCGAAGGTGTTAGGTACACGCATTGAGGAATTCTAATAGAAAGGTTCCTTAACCGCTCGAGAACTTCTTTCTTTTATGGAGTCGAGAAATTTATAAACTCTGACTTCATGGTAGAAGTAGCGATGAGGGTTTGTTTAGATGATTTCTAAGTAACAACACCACCTCATAAAGTAAAGACATAAACGCTTGTGGATTTTATCTCATCTGAATCAGATATCAAGTTAGTATCGTTGTATCATTCCAACACAACGGAAAATCCACTATATAGGATATCATAGTTCATGGTACCCCTTAAGTATTTCATTAGTCTAGCTAATACACTCTAGTTATCATTATTAGAATTATGTGTATATTTACTTAATCTACACACTGCATATGCTATGTCAGGTCTAGAAAAGTTCATCAAATGCATCAGACTCCCAATAATGTGTGCATACTTAGCTTAACTCACAGGATCACCTCGATTTTTTATTAAATATGTGTTAGCATCATAAAGGGTACTCACAGGTTTGACATCGAAATGTCCGAACCTCTTGAGTATTTTCTCAGCGTAATGTCCTTGTGATAGCATTATACTATCACCTATCCTTGTGATCTTCACACCTAAATTACCTTAGCTTCACCCATATCTTTCATATCAAACTATGAAGCTATAAATCTCTTGGTACTATGTACCACACTCGGGCTAGTGCCAAGAATCAACAATCTTAGGAATTTGACCATGGACACCAATGTTACAGTCCACCGCCCACTGTCGAAGCGGCGTGGCTCCTTCCACCGCAACTCTCACTGCCCCTGGATAGTGACCATGCGCTCTCTTTGCACCGCAGTCGTGTGCTTCCTGCCTATGCGAAACCCTTTTCATACATCTCTAGGATTGAGGTCTTCTCTGACCAGAATTTCAAAAGCTGGAAGGAACGGATATACTCCACTCTCGATATGCATGGAGTGTCATGGTTGTTGTCTACTAAAAACACGCTTCCCAACTATAAGATGTGGGCACAAGCGAATAAGGTCTCTAATTTACAATCAAGAATACTCTGGTTCATAGAAGTTATAAGCTTCACAAATATTCTATAAATTAAATCTTATTCATCTATGTTTGGTTCATAGTTCATTGAACAACAAATTTAAGACACTTATACCTTCTTCCATATTCCCGAACAAGTGTTTTTATACACGCCTCGATGCATTTTGTCTTACGACTACTGGCGATTTCTGAGCATAACATCAGTCTCAGCTGCCATCAAACAATCTTGAGTTCATTCCTGCTCCCGTTCTTTGTTATTATCCCTCGTCTTTTTCCAACCTTACGTAGAGTGCATCTTCATGATCTTAGAATTTGATTCCCGAGAATAACTGATTCTTGATGCGAAAGATGAGCTACAGAACGAGAATAGTAAAAAATGAGAAGAATAACGAGATTCAAAGTCGTAGAATAAAGGATGTTGAAAAAATATTTTTCAAGCTTAGGCAAAATTATGGCTATTGACCATTAAGAGGATTTAATTAAAAAACGCTACAAATTAAATGTAAACTTAATTGTAAGAATTAAAAAGAAACATTATGAATTAAATGCAAACTTAATTGTAAGGATTAAGTAAAGCGTTAATTCATCTAAACTCATTAGTTAAATTTGAATTAAAATAAATCCATTGTGAATTCTTAATTTTATGACTTGAACCATTTTGATTTATATCTGCAAAAAATCAAGATTTTATTTAATGAAACAATCAAAATTAATTGGAAATAGCCAGAATGTGTCTCGAGTCTATTCACACACATGGAGGAGAATGAATCAATAGAATTTCTTTAGCTGAAATCGGGTTTTCGACCCATTTTTTATATGCACAAAGCCTTTCATTTTCTCCAATCACGCACAAACTCATAATTGAGTTTTAATATATAAACCCATAAAATACTTCTTTTTTTTTTTTTAGATGTGAGTTATCTATTTTAGAAACTATTATTGTTTAAACATATATATATATATATGTATATATATATCACTTCAAATTTTAGTATTTTTTTAATGGGAAATTTGTCAAAAAGCTTCAACAATAAATAAGTTATATGTATCATATTTTCCATACAGAAATATAAATTAAAAGAAACTATAATTATTCCTCAAGACTTTACTTATCCGGTGAAGAGTATGGGTGTACACATAGGTATTGGGTCCAATTCATATAGGAAGTTAAGGAAAAAAAAAATAGAACCTATAAAATATTAATTAAGTATTAATGGGCGATACCCGCCTCTCCATTTCTCTCATCAGGCTATTTCTAGCCCATTTTTTAAAGTAATAAATGATTTTTTTTATAATTTTTTTTGTCTGAAATCACTATTCCATATATTTTTTTATGATTTTATTTCTTAATAAAGGGTTATTCTAGAAAAATTCTGGATTTCTATTTTTTTTTTTAGTGTTTTTATAATCGTCTTATGCGATATGTTTTTATCGTCATTTTGTGCGACATGCGGTTTTTGTCGTCTTAGTAAGATGAATTGGTTTTCGTCATCTTGTTATAGCGTTTTCTTGTGTGTAAGTGATTCGAATAGTAAAGCATGTTGATCAGACGAAGCTTGTCGAATCGAATCGTTAAGCGTCAGCGTCTTTCGAAGCCCCAGAATTATATATTATAATTAAATGCGTAGAAATTAGCATCAAATATATAGAACTTTTCGTCGATTTATCGTATTATTAATATAAATATTCGCGTCGTAATTTAAAATTTTAGCGAATTTGATTATATTTTTATCGAATATATTGCTAGTTCGAATCATAAATGGAACGGGTTTTCCATGTATTGAATTTGATTTGAATGGGCTTGTGGAAATTAGCCACATTGATGATATCCACTTCTCCATTGAGGTGGATTCTTCACCATTTTAGGTATTTGTTGGAATAGAGATAAACATGGTGCCATGTGTAAGTGGTGTTGGAAAAGATAGGGACATGGATTTTTATTTTAATTATTATTAAAAAACTTTAAATCATTTAATTAATTCTAAATTTTTAATTCAGTAGGTTTAACTATCGATTTCAATAAAACAAATTTACATTATAAAAGTAATGATGTTGGATTTCTTTTTTTTAATTGCAGCTTTAACAAATTTTCAAGGAAAAAGCAAGTGAAAATTATATTTTGAGTTTGGGTTCAAAATCACATTTTTATTTTAAAAAAAATATTGATTTAAGATTATATTTAAAATTTTATCTAATAGGAAAGATGTTTAATTTAAAAAAAAAAGATGTTAATACAGGCTAAAAGCCGCAATTGGAAACCGCAAATTTAATTTTGAATTAAAATCGCAGTTAAAAAATAAATTTTTATTTTTAAATTAAAACCTCAGTTTAAATTATATGACCTAGAAGAAATGTTATTTTGTATAAAAGGGTTATTTTCAACCCAAACTGAGATATTTTCAGACAAAAGTGTTTGGTAAGGTGACAGGGACGATCCCAAACGGCGTCGTTTCGGGTACAGACACGCCGCCCGATGGTTCGTCCCAACGAGACAACTATCTAGGCTCGTGGGACCCACAGGGGGGGAAACAACATCGGAAATTGGAATTCGGAACTACGTAGACACGTCACAAACCCCAGGATTAATGTCCACGTGTCACGTCATTATCGATCCTATTTTACACGTGGCACGATCTTTGCTTCTCCCTCTAGACCAATCCCCTGAAACACGTAACGCCTGATCTGGGGCGGAAATCGGTATTCGGTACTGCCAGACCCGTTTTTACTTCTTCCACTCCTCCTTCCGCCAATCAGCTGGTTCGACTTGTCTTGGAAGCAGCAAATCGCTATGTACAGGCACTAAAGACAAACGACGTGAAGTGGAAGACCGTGATCAAAACATACCCAGCCGTCCAAATCGCATACCAAAGAACGAGACCAAAAGTCCATTTCTACAGTCTATTATGTAATTGTAAACCGCGATGTAGCAGATAATTACTCTTTTTTTTATTTTTTTATTTTAAGGATAAGGATAGATAATATTCTTTATTTCCCATTTTCCATTTGTTTTTTTTAAAATAAATGTTTTTATATTTTATAAAAAGCGTGCTAATGCCCAGGCGAGGATAAGGGCCTACGTCGTCTCTTTGATTCTCTTTCTCTCTCTTTCTCTCTCTCTTTCTCAAGCTAGTACTTTCTCTCTCTAGGACTCAGCCATGGTTTCGCACGTGCCAGCCACATGGAGGGTTTATCTCTGAATCACCTATCAATTCCAGTGCATCGATGATCCTGTTGATGTTGTGTTGAATTTGAGGATTTTTGTTTTGTTTTTTTTTTCGATTTTGATTTGAGTGTTTTGGACGATGTCGATTGCGTTTGAGAGCGGTGGAGGTAGTGGGATCGAACGGCCGGGGTTCCAGCCACGGCATGTCGTGTATTTCGATCTTCGATTCCCCGAAGGCCGGAGTCTTTTCCGGTGATCGGCGGTTTCCGTCGGGCGTGGACGAGAGGGAGGAGGGCTTGGATTCGTGTAGCTCGTCGTCGATCGGGGGAAACAGTGACGTTTCCGGCGGTTCATCGGAAGTGGAGGATTCCGGTGAGACGGAGGTGCAGAGCTCGTATAAAGGGCCGTTGGAGACTATGGATGCCTTGGAGGATGTTTTAGTGGTCAAGTAGGTCAATCTCCGCTTATTTGATTATTGTTTTGATTATTTCTCTAGAATGTTTGGTTGATAGGAAAAAAAAAGAGTACAAATTGGAAAGGGGAAAAAAAAGCTTTATTTGCTTCTTATTATTTTGGTTTGTGAAAATGAAACGCTAGCTCGATCAGGTTCCATCCCAAAATAAGGAAAGATTTTATGTTTGCTGAATTTGGTAACTCCTCCTTGATTTTCTCAGCAACCAAACAGAGCTTTGAAGTACAATAATCTTGGATACTTCTTGCATATTTTTTTCTTGGCCTTACAATTAAATTATGAAATTTGGCTTTTGTTCCATCTCTTCTGCACATGGCTGTTCGATTACACAGAAAATAATTAAAAAAATTTCATCTGTGAAAATCCTGATATTTTAATTTCCAACCAAATTGAAAAAGGAAAAAGCACAAATCTAGAAGTGAAAATGCCCTAATGTGCTCTAATTCATGAATTTAGATTTGTTTGTGGAGCAGTGGAATTTGAGATAAGCAGCAAGTTCTCTTCCTCACATTTTTCTCTATTAAGAAGATGTTGAAAAGTCATAGTGATTGATTGCTCATTGAATTTTAGGTTCCTTTTTTGGTGGATTTGTCGTTTAGAGCAATATTTAGGAATCAAGAAGCTTTCAATATATAGAATAGTATACTTTCTCATAGATCCTTTTTCCTCCACTTGTACTGTTCCAGTTGATGTTTGAAGTTACTTTTAGGATTTTTATTGCAACAAACATGACATTCGAGACCAAATATCTTCAATACAAATGATTCTGTGCTATAGCTGAAAGTTAGAAACCGGAAAATGATATGCATTCCAAAATCAACAGTGGGGGATTGGCTTCAAAATCTTATCAAATAGGTGTGGGAGGAGGCCATGTAATGGGTAGGAGCTATGAAGCTTTCAACATTTGGGCTCTGTTTGGAAAGCTGAAAGTATTTTTTAAGTCTCAGTAATTGCTTTCTTTTCATGCCTGTTTAACTAATTTTGTTTCAAGAGCTTAATGTAGAAATCAGGCAAATGTTGTTTCACTTCCTTTTCAGCTAAAGCAAAAACACAGGAAGCTGTCTAAACAAGGCCTTAAGTGTAATTCAAGGTCTATATTTTTGATAGTGTTGCTTCATAGATCCTTTTCTCTACTTGTTTTTCTGTTGCTGTTGTTTAAACATTTTTCTTATTCTTATGATATATATCATATATATATATATATATATAGTTAACAAAATCTTTGGTTAACTATTTACTTGGTTAATCATATATAGTTTTACTATAATTAAAAAAATAAATTTAATTCCATTATCATATATTAAAAGTTCAAATTATAATAATTATTATAAATATAATAAAAAAATACAAGAAAGAAAAAAATGATTCTGATCTATTCATTGCAATCTGAAACAACATTGCATTTATAATCTGTCTAATTATATATGAAACACATGAGATTAGATATTTAATCACGATTTTTAATCGACCACATGTATTTGCTGTTCATTAGAAAAAAAAAACAATCAAAAATTATAGCCTATATGCTTTGGTTTTGAGGAAAATGTTAAAAGCTTGGTTTTATCGGAAAAAGAAATAAAGTGACGGATAAAAGCAGAGTCACAAGTCACACAATTAGGGAAACCTATTTTATATATATATATATATATATATATATATATATATATATATATATATATATATATATTATTATAGGTTAGTTAACGAGCTCCACGTTTTGTATTTTGTAATAAAACCAAAACTAAAACCAAGATTTATTGTAAACAAACCAAGCCAAAAACCAAACCAAACAGTTGAGTTACCGGTTAACTTTATTTTTTTCGGTTCAGTTTTAGTTTGGTTTTTTCAGTCGGTCAGTGTCTTAGGTTTTTCACCTAATATATATATATATATATATATGTATCAATTCATTCTTTGTGTTCATTGTTTTTTTTTTTTGTTCTTTCTGTTTTGGCTTGTTCTGAATAGGTTTTTCATATGGGTTATTGGGAAAGGCATATCCAAGTTCTACAATGGAAAATCAAAATCATTCACAAGTCTAGCTGATGCAGTAGTGTCTTCCTCCGTCAAGGACCTTGCTAAGCCGGAAAATGTCTATGCGAAGAAACGCCGGAACTTGCTTGCTCACAGTAACTTCTGGGACAAGAACCGCCATGGTGGTGGGATATCGAAGAGACCCTTCAACTCTTCCCGGAGCATGGTCGCCCTGCTTAGCGACCTTAGCCAGTTCGATGCTTGTCTTGGCATGATTCAGCTCCGTATCAACCTCCCAGTACGCATTGTTTCTTCGCCTCTGTGCAAGGTAGCAAGAAGTCCGCCAACAATGGCGGACCACCACCACCACCACCACCACCATCATCATCATCGTCGCCTTCTCAACAGAAGTTCCAGACTTGGCGGTCGTTCTCGCTGTCCGATCTACAGAGCATGGATCCTGCAACTCCTAGCATTGACAAGAGGGAGACTGAACTACAACATTGACAAAGAGGTTTAGATCTGACCTTGCTTTTTTCATACTATGACTCTGAAGAATGTTTGAAGAATGCTTTAATGGTGTTTTTGGTTGTAGTATTGATTAGGTAAAACCCTGTTTGGGCATCTTGATTTATAATATAAATCAGCAATACAGTTTCTTTGTTCTTGTTTTTGCTTTGGCTGTGGAGCCTTCTTCTTCTACCTTGTCATGGTAATCATTGTATCATATAACTTACAACTTTTGTTTTTGGTTTTTATCCCCAGATTTATGTTATGAACTTAAAAATTCAGGTTCTGTGGATGGATGTTATAACTTAAAAATAATTTTATTTTATTTCTTTATTTTTGTTTGAAAACCGTGAAGAATGATTTTATTTCATGTTAAAATTTGTTTGCTCACAAGTTTTGGTATGAAGTATTAGATTTTAAGGCATAACATAATATTTTTATTATGCTAGTTTTATTTATATGTTTGACGTATGTGTTATATATGAGTTCAAATTTTTTGTTTCTGATTTTAAAATATATATGATTTTGCCCGTTAAATTGGTGAGTGGAAAAAGGGTGAGATGGATGTGAAGAAGTAGATATTCTAATTATTATGTTTTCAAATTTATATATTTTATATCGATTTATTATGTTATTAATTTCGATATTGTTATATTTTTTATGATTTTTAGTTATTTATCTTGAATCTAGTTTGAATCAATCGCGTACATTATTTTAAAAAATATATATAAATCTTATTTTCAATGGCACAGGGATAATTGAACACATTTGTTTGACCCCAATAAGGATTTTGTATTTATAAAAGTTAGGTTTGAGTTTCTTGTTGTGATATGTTTTGTTTAGTTGATTTTTCTTAAGGATGGGTGATTTTGCCCTTTTGGTTTGAGAAATCAATCCCTATGTATTTTCTTGCTTTATATTTATAATTTTTTGGTTTGTGTATTTTGTTTCTCCTGGTTTTTCGTCATTGCTTTTGTTGCGACGTGTGTTTTTATCGTCTTAGAACCAACAAGGTTTGTTTTGTGTACCAATGCTGTTGTGACGGGTTTATAGTGTGTAGATGATTCAATCGATAAAAGCATGCCCAAATTAGTAAACCTTCAATTAATGCAGATGTCAAATAAATCTTTATGAATTTGTTATCTTATAATTTTTAAATATATAGGATTTGTGTAATAATTTTAGTATTTTTGAATTTGATTTTATGTGTTAATTATAATATTATTGATAGTTTAAATCGATGAGAATTTATTTAAAAAAAGATATAAAGAAAAAATAACTAAAAATAAATAAGGTGAAAATGTTGGAATTATACATTAATATCATGGAGAATAAATGGAAAAAAATCTTATTTCAATAAATAAAAATTGTTTTTGATTTGAAAAATATAGTTTGTTTTTTACCTGTTTCCATTTTTCTTTTTAAATTATTTTACAAACTTTGTCCTTATCCTCAGTTTTTAAAACTGGCCATTATGCAATTTAAGGCTCTAATTTTCTCCTTCAAATATTTTAAAGTAGCTTGTAAATATTTTTTGAATTGCCTCCAATTTTCTTAAAATTAAAATTTCATACCAAAAATTCAATTAAAAAAAAAAAGAAAAAGAGGAAAAGCCATAAATGCGTGTCCACGAAATTACCATACACATTCAAAGCAATTAATTGCAATGGAAAAACAATAAAAAATAAAATTAATTATACCTTGTCCTCCCTGATTTCTTTTGAATTCTGGAATATCTATAAAATCCAGATAGGAAATATGACATGGCTCTCACCCTTTTATGACTAGATTTTTGGCTTTGCCTATAAATAAAGAAGAAAAATTGGTTTAAGAGGGATAAAAATAAAAGTTATTGTAAAAATAACCTTGAAAATGTATCATGATAAAAATGCCCCTGAATGTGTAAAAGTAAGGTGGTGTTTGTTTTTTTTAATTTAATACTGAATAGGATTTTTTTAAAGCTTAATACAGAATAGTACGTAATAACATTAATTATTAAGTTGTTTGTTTTTTAACATTGAGTAGTGAGTATGGATGACAGTGAGCCCAGATTAGCTGAGGGTTTTACGTAGCGTAAAATTAACTTTAATGGGACGAGTTTAGTTTAACTGTAATCGAGTTTTTAGCAGGTTCGGGTTTATTTTTTGAATAAAAGCTTGATTTAGATTAAATTTTTAATTTTAATATAATAAAAAACAAATATAAAAAAATAAAGCAATCAAATATAAAAAATATTTTCATTTTTAATTCATATTGTTTTAAAAATTTTTATTAATAAGTTGTAAATTTTTAAAAAAACAAACGAAGGAATCTTTGAAAACAATTAGGTTTTAAAATTCAAATCTAACAATAGCATAAATACCATTATGATAACAAAATAAAAGGTCATTTTGTCTAATCCCATTTATAACTAAAATGTTCCAGGGTATTTTTGTCCAAAAGTTTATCTTTCTATATTTGTGTTTAGTTCCAATAACAAAGGTTAATTTTTGTAATTTTTATTATGGTTTGTCCATTTTAAATGGTTACCTCCAATAAAAAATTAATGATTTTACGGAGACCCCAAAGACAATAGTTGGACCCTTATTAATTTCACCATCATTTTGCACTAATTTATGAATGATATTAAATTACATATCCAGTCTTTTTTTCTCTTAACTTTTATTTTCTTTCTGTTAGGCTCTTTATATTTTAATAATGAGGGGTGATTTTTTTTTTGTTATTTTTGATCAATAACCACTCATCTACAACTCTTTACCGTTTTTAACTGCCGATAAAATGATTATTAATGATATATTATTTATTTTTAAGTGATTTAATCGTCGATAACTGCTGGCGTGATTATCGTTTTGTCTTAGTACAACGATTTGGTTGTCATCGTCATAGTGCGACGTTTATTTGTGTTTGGATGATTCAAGCGGCCAAGAGTATATCGATCGACGAATCCAGATAAATGGTCGTTGGTATCTTGACCCCAGAGTGATAAGTATTTTAGTCACAATAGTAATATTAACCGTGTAGAGTCAACTATCAAATATATAACATTTGAGTATTTTCATTATGCTATTAACCTTGATTTTACTTCATTCTTAATGGTTTTTAACGATATTGATTATATGTTTCTATCAATTAATTACTAGTTTGAATCAATAAAATTATTTTTCTCTTCTAAAAAAAAAAAAAAAACCGAGAATTTGTTATAAAATTGGTGAATATATTAACAGAGAATGAAATAGATGTGGGTGCATGAACATAAATTGGAGAGAGTTTGAGAGTAGGATGAATGTACGACGGAAGCTCAAATCATGATTGAACAAGAAGATGTATGAAAAACTAGATTAAGTTTAGTTAAAAAATTTTTTATTCTATCCGAAAATTCGAGAATATGAGAAAATTTTCGATGTATTACAATCTTTGGATTTTCCATTTTTCGGAAAATGCGTTTCGTGCTTGAATTTGGTTGAAAATACGTTTGTTTTATTTTACATTTGGTTGGTTGGTTAATTTAATTCGAGCGAGGAAAGCAGTACTACGCGTTTTACGATTCGTATATAAAATGTTGAGGAAATAATTAATCGTTTCTTTGTTTTGAAATTTGTTCGTCTTTGATAAATGGCCGTCGTTTCATTTTGAAAAGTTTGAATGAGAAAGCAGAAAATTTACCCCTACCCTCTTAGCGTAGCGCGTTGTCATTCTTAGGATTTATTAAACTTAAGACATGAGACTTTCTAAGCGATTCTAGTAACGATAATTGTTAGAGACCAGAAGAGAGAACACCTGTTCCGCGTATGTGTGAAAATCCCCTAAGGAGAATGTGTGAAAGTCATAGGAAAAGCGAGTGGTCTATTTGTCACTAATTAGCTAGTCCAGGGATATAACGGGCCATTATTAATTTAGTAATTATTTAAAACATAAATCAACATCGTAGCATGCGTATGTTAGGATATGTGTGTGTCTGCATACCTAGCATTAGCCAGATATTTGGATCCCATGAGTGTCGTAGATAGGTTCGTCTGTATATGAAAACTAGCGTTTAAGTGCGTATCACGGTAATCTTCGGTCAGTGAATGGATCATGAACGATAAAAGCTACTGCATATCGCGATTGCGTCACAGAACTAAACTGAAGACATCCCAATTGAGATTGAAGAAAGTCAGCCAATCTAGCCTGTGTTTAATGGTATTTGTTATCATTTTGAGACATGAATTACTTAAAGGATTATTTATTTTATATAAGGAATGAGAAAATACGTATATATAATTAAAGAATTAATTAAATTTTTATATCGAGCATTTATATCAGGTTCAAATTTGTAATAAAGTATAAAATTATTATCATTATGTTATCTTATTCATTTGAAAGTTTGGCCGGTCATAAATACTTTTCTACTTTTCCATAGAATTATTATTATTAGTAAGATTCTTACTTTTCCATCTCATTTTATTAAGACTCTACCGTTACTTTTTATTTTTTTTTTTTTGAGATTTGTTTTAAAATTTACTGTCAGAAATAATAATTTCTATTTCCCATAGTATAATACTCAATTTGACAAATTTTTATTAAGGTTTTTTTTTGATTTGCTCCAACGGTAGGTTATTACATAACAAATTTAAGATTTTTAATAAGATATAGGAAAAAATAACCTAAATAAATATAAAATTTGAAAATGTTTAGATTATACATTAATGTCTTGGAGAATAAATGGGAAAAAAAATTATTTCAGTAAATAAAAAATGTAATTGTTTTTTATTTGAAACATATAGTTTTTTAATTGTACAAGTCCTAAACACAATTTACTGCATTGGAACAAAATGCTTGAGTATAAAAAAAAAAACTGGTAATCATGCAAAATTTCAAATATTTTACAAAATAACTAGTAAAAAAATAAATATTTTTGAATTGCCTCCCAACTTTCTAAAAATTTAAAAAATTTCCATTGCCAAAAATTCAATAAACAAAAGAGGAAAAGCCATAAATGTGTGTCCACGAAGTACCATACACTTTCAAACAAAGGTGTGCAATGGTAAAAAATGAAAAGAAAATTAATTATACCTTGTCCTCCCTGATTTCTTTCGTCTGGATTGACCATAAATTCACTAATAATATCTATAAATACAGATAGGAAATATGACTATGGATTTTTGGCTTTGACTATAAATAAACAACTTTTTTTTTTTTTTTTTTTAATTCTTAAAATTGAGAACTGTGAGAAATGGTAGCTTTGTGAACAAGGCTTCACTGTGGAAAGACTCGTCTTCTCAGGTTTTTATTCATTTACTCTCAATTTTATTTTGAGAAAAAAAGTTTATATTTTGATTGAAGATTAATTTAGATGAAGAAGATTTCGATTTTTATTTTTATTTTTATTTTATGTATTATACTTTAAATTGTTCTTGAAGGTAGTAATATCAATTCTCTTATATAGTTTAATGGGCGGGTCTTTTGCCTTTTCTTTTCTTTGAGAATTTTGAATAATTAGTAAAAGCATTAATAAAAGTCACATATAACTTGAAATTGATGATGAATAAATGACTATTCTTATTTTTTTTAATTTTTTTTGAGATTATGGTATGTTTGGTTCTTATTTTTAAAAACGGTTTTATATTCTAAAAATTAATTGGGTATGTTTGGTTTATATATTTGAAAATGTTTTTTGTTTTAAAATAAGGAGAATAAAGATAACAATATGTTTGATCGCATTTTTTTTTTGAAAAACACAGTGAATAAGCATTCAAATCAAAGAAACAGTAGTAATTTTGAATAACTTGAAAATAATGTTTTTATATTTTTAAGCGAATTTAAAAATAGGAGCAAACAACTTGAAACAGAAAATAGGAATAACAGCTGTTTAGTTCGATTTTTTATGGAACATGAGCAATTTTATCACAAAATGATATTCTGTATTTTAAAAATTATTCTTAAAAGGGTTATAAAAAACAAGAAGCAAAAGTCCTTAATATATATATATATATATATTTTTTTTTAATGTTATAATTATGAGTATTTTTGGTTCGGAGAAAATCTTAAGACCTTCATACGTTTGGTTTTATTAAAAACCTAAAGAAAATTAAATAAGATTGAATTGCCAAAAAATGATATATATTTAAATTATGAAATATTTATGTATATAAATAGAAATGAATTCGAAGAAATAAATAAGCCACTTTGTTAACCTTAGACTTGTTTTTCTTTTACATTTTGTTCTAATTAATTATTTATTTATTTTTCATTCATTCACCTTTTCTTCTCTGTAATCGTTTTCACTGGTTTTGATCTACAGTTTCATTTTTCTTTTATTGGTTTTATTCACTTTCAATGATCACGTAATTAATCCTATGAAGATTTCTCTTCTCTCTTTGATAGTTTCTTATATTATATTATAAATACTCTTATAATTTAATGCAAATTTGAAAATGGTAAAAAAGATAATTTATCTTATAATTTAACTTAAATTGTCAAGTGTCATTTCTTTATTTTTTATCAGTTCAAAAGAATGATTGTTTTTACTTTGATTGTATTTGTAGGACTATACAATATACACGTATATATATATACGTATATATACGATGACGCAATCACTGTTATACGTCACCCAAGAAGAATTCAACCTGTTCCACTCGATTGACCGGCGCCTTTACACAATCCTCGTCGTCAACCTCTGGCGAGAGCCATTAGAATCCATGAAAATCATAGCTTTCTGGATATGGCTGGAGAGGTGCGGCTTCAACTGCTTGCCATCCTGATCTCCTCCTTACATCCTCGTCAACAGGCTCGCCGACAGAAGCCGTCACGTGTCTCAACTGCAGCATCGCCGGTGGTGGTCACGTGCCTTCTTCTTCTTCCTCCTCCTCCCCGGACTCCCACGACATCCCTCTCATCCAGAGCTTGTTGGAGAAGGAGATCGACCTCCAGTTCTTCCACCGGAATCAGGTTTCGGCGGCGCAGGGGATAGCGAAGATCGTGAAGGAGGTCTGCCTGAGAGGAATGAAGGACATAATGGACATCGCCATTGAAAGGAACCAGATGACGGCGGCGGCGCCGCCGTCCGTGGTCAATTGGCGAGGCGTTCGAAACGGATCGATCGGACGATGTTCGTGACGTTCTCGAAAGGGTATCCGGTATGCAGAGTGGGAAGCGGGGAACTCAGGAGGGTTTCGGGGGCTGCGCGAAAGGTTTGTATGCAGGAGGTGGAAGAATGAGCGATCGCTGTTGGGTATGTTTCAGTCAGCTACCATTGAAAATACTAATGGAAAGGGGAAGGCTAAGTTCACCATCAATTCAAAGCACGTTTGGGCCCGAAAATTCGTCCCGAAACGACCGAAACCCTTGTCGTCGTCTTCTTCTTCTTCTTCTTCTTCGTCGTCTTCTTCTTCGCCTTATGAGATGCCTGCTTTGCCTCATTTCTTTGATGTTTCATGAAGATATAGATTGATATCTGGTGGGTTATATTTATATACCAAACACCTGAATAAAGTTGTTGTTAAACCTTGGATATATATATCTGGATTGTGTATTAATTAAATGATTTATATTTCTCGTCTTTTTTCTTTATAGCCCATTTTCTTTAAACAGGGTGGGGTGATTTTTTGGTTATTCTTGGCATGAAATCACACATCTACATCTCATTTCTACTTTTTTTTTTTTTTCCGATAAAGTGGTTCTTCCACAAAAATTTGGATTTTTACAATTTTATTTTATTTTGTGTTTTATGATTGTCTTGTAGATTGTGTTTTTTGTCATTGTATTGTGTGGTGTGTGGTTTGTATTGTCTTGAATGCGATGGTTTGATTTTCGTAGATCTTGTTGTGACACGGTGTGTGGGTGATTCGAAGAAGTAGCAGTTCGATCAAGGCGTCGAGTTAAATCATGATACGTTGGTATGTTTGCGGAACTAGAGGCAATGTGGCCTTGAGCAGGGTCCCATTGACAACTCGTCGAAACACAGTAGAATTCATAGTGGATTTAGTACTTTTGTCTCCTGATTATTGTCCCCATTTATCGGGATCTATGTTTGTAATCGGGTCTCCTTTGTTTGATGAGCTCACATTACATATACAAGCGCGTATAACAATGTGACTAGTGAGTGTCAGCGTAAGTAGTATTGGCCATGAAGTGTATCATATCCTATTATAGAATTATATCACAATAGTCGTAAGAGTTTATTCTGTAATCTTACGCATATGTAGATGCATTAAACATTCTGTGATTTCAAAAAAATATTTATCTAAGCCACATCTGACTCCTTCAAAATCATGACCTCGAAAGGAGCAGTCCTCAGATGTACCACTGCGTCGAAATATGAATTTGTGAAGGTAAAAGTAAAGCTCGATGCGATAACTCCTAAGCGCATGTATAATGTCATTCTGCACTCCAGTAAAGCATGCATTATTCATCTTTTCGAATGTCTACATCTGTGGATGATGTATTTCCTTGTCCCCGTAATAAAATTATATGACTGCCTTCTGGCATCGTATTTCAGAATTGGCTTGTCATTAATGTTCATCAATGTTTGCCAAAACAAAAACTTTGTTTTATAAATCAAAATCCGATGAGCAATCTCCACATATTAACTTTAATTTTTACCAAGTTCGTGTGTTTTGTGGGTAAATTAATTTTAGAATTCTGTCGCGAGCTTGCATACATACGACACTTTACGCGAACTTTCTTGCTTTGAACATATGTCTAATTAAGAATACTAGGTTTTTCACGATGAGGTATTCGTATACATTATCACATCTTGTATTTTTCATTCGCTTTAACTTTTATCGATTGTGAGGAAACTGATTTGGATGTTGTCAATTTTACGAGCCACCGCCAGACACAAAACACAGTGTCGATCTCTACCATGCACTCACACCCATGTCATGCGATGTCCTGTGCATATGCAATGTAAATGTCATTACATGTACCTCATACCACATGCCCAATGAATGTCACATGCGACAGTACAAATGTCTTGCATCTGTATCGTGGATATCGCTATCCATCTCATTATCAATTCAATCATCATCTTATCTATATTCAGCATGCTTTTATATCATCAACATGTGATTCATTCTTCATACTTTTCTGAAGCATCATCACACCCGAACACTATCGATCATATACGCAAAGATAACTTGGTATCCTTTACCAATTGTAGCATAAACAATGTCCACAACAATCCACATAGCTCTTTGAAAAGAGAAGGAAACACCCAAAACTGTGAGCACCAAATGCCATTCACTGGTACATGGTTAAATTATAGACTCAAAGAGCTTTTCATGAGATCAGAATACCAAGTGAGTTCCGGTTGAAAGTTATAGTCGTCGAAAGTTGGAAAATACTTGATTCACATGGGTGTGCGAAAATTGTTGAGACTAAAACGACATACACGGTAACACTTCGGCGGCCCGAACCACAAAGCGATGCGAGTTCGATCCGGGGCTGATCGTCATGGCTCTGAGCGAGAGCAGGATGCCTAGTGTGGTGTGGCAGGCTACACGGGTAGCTAAAAGGTATAGAGCCCCGGTTTAAATCTGCTGGTTTGATCGCGGCCCGGTAATAAATAACATCACTGCATGGTAAGCCAAAATGACCTTACATGGCCACTAGGCGAAGCCGCCCGTGGAGGAGAAGCCATTACCTTTGGAACCGCGGCGAAACCGGTTTCTAGTATCCCACGTGTAGCTCTTGTCACGTGGGTCAACATCTAACTGCGGCAGCGTTTTGACCACCGATTCACCAAAAATCGTGCAAAAAAGTGCCATCCCCTTTTTTCTCTCTCTCGAGTATCTTTTGCTCTCTCGCTTTCTCCCGAATCTCTTTTTTTTTTTTTTTCCTTTCATTTTCTCTTTGTTTTCTTCATTCTTTTCCCTTTTTCTTTTCTCTTTTTCTTTATGTTTCTTTTTCCTCCTTACCTTTCCTCCACCAATTTGTTTGGCTTGACTTGAGGAAGTTTCCTCCCTCTTTCTCTCTCTTTATTGTTATGTCTTCCACGTAGTCCATCAATGTAATGTATGTGTCACCATGTGAGTAAATTATTGCCATGTGTCGCATGTAGACCCAGCATGTTTTAAATTCTTCACGCAACTTTATGACTCATCTTAGTATGTCTTTTCTCTGTGGTGTCATATGTATTACAGTCGTGCCATGTGGCACCACCCATGTGTCTGACGACCGATCATAACGTGAAATTCCGACCGTATCGAATTCAACAAAATTTGGCGTGGCAACTAGATTTGCAAGGCGATTCGCGGTGGTCGGATTTAGATATAGAATCGAAAATTCGAGTTTCTACCTACTATTCGACAAGTACCATTTGTCATTTTAGAATTGAATTTTTCTCCGGGTTTCTGATCATATGTATTTTGATGTCATAAATTATCAAATGTATGAGCTTTAAGCCGATCCAAACTATATTAATGCGAATCTTTGCGTTATCATAGAGTTTTTAGCGAATTTCATTATTCTTATTGGATGTATTCTTAGTTTAGATGATAAAATTATTTTAAGCTTAAAAAAATGATTTATTTGTGCTTCAGCTAAAATGACATTTGTAGACCTTGAGTGCGGTTCAGAAGTGGTAAATGGGTGAAATGGGAAAACAAAATAACCGTGATGAATCAGAAGTGTGATGCAACGATGTAATATGCAAGAGGAAGAAAAAAAAAATTTTGTATAGAATAATAAAATATTAGGTTATCAAATAATCCTAAAATTATGAATATAAGGATATGTTTGGTTTATGTTTTTGGAAACAATTCTTTTTTTTTTAAAGGAAAAATAATATTATTGATTCAAACTTGCAATAGATCGATAAATTTAAAATACAAATAGCTAAAAATATCGTGATAAAGCAGTATACGTGTTAATAAGTAATAAATTAACATAAAATCTACAATTGAAATGTAGTGATAATATCTTTGAGCTTAGTTTTAATGAATGACGACTATAATTTGATATATTTGACTATCCAAATCAAGCTACACATTTGAAGTAATACACACAGATGAGGAATTGGTGACAAGTTGAACGGCTTGCCGGATGGCGGCAGGCCAGTGACAGACGGCATACGATAAAACTGACAATAATACAAAGCAAATAAAACTTAATTTTAAGAAACTCTTAGTTTATTAAACAATAAAATGTTAGAAAAAAAGAATCTTGGAAGGTGATTTCAAACCAAGAATGACAAAAATACACTACCATTGCTTTTTGCTTGAGAAAAATAGGTTAAAAGAAACGAAATAGAGATATTTTTGGCTTGTTCTTGAAATACTAAAACATGTTCTATAAAAACTCTTGTGTTATTTAAATTTAGTGTTTTTGTGTTTTGTTATTTATTTTGATGTTTTTTTAAGCTAGCAGAGGCAGAAATATATTTTATTGTTTTCTATGTTTTGATAACTAACTTGAGTTTCGAAAATAAACGAAACTTACCCTAACTTTTCCTATATATGGTTTTTCTTGAAAAATAACTTATTTTCAACAAAAATGTTCTTTTCCATTTCATGAATTTACATTGTCTCTTTAAAGAAAGAATTATTTTTGCAAGAAAACACGAATGACAAAGAAGGGTTTTTGTTTTTTTTTTACTTCTATTCACTTTACATATTAGTTGAAATGTGCAATTCTTGTAAATTAGATCTTGGTTCTCATATGTACCCCATCAGGACACTTTATAGAAATGAGGTTCAGACATAGACTCAAAAATATGTTT
Source organism: Tetrastigma voinierianum (assembly GCA_016808115.1). Lineage (NCBI taxonomy): Eukaryota > Viridiplantae > Streptophyta > Magnoliopsida > Vitales > Vitaceae > Tetrastigma > Tetrastigma voinierianum. The sequence goes on from JAEQBH010003818.1 coordinate 67,478, forward strand.
TTAAAAGGTCTTTTAATCAATCGCTAATATAATAATCTCTTTTGCAATATTTCTAAAAGTATTTTTAGAATTTAAAAAAAAAAAAAAATAGCTACCCACTTCACCATTTCCTTTCATTTGTTCTCTTACCAACCCGTTTCGCCAGTAAAGATGGGTGATTTTTTTACAAATTATTGACTAAACCTTACTCTACTGTCTAGTTCTTTCATTTTGCTCATTAAAATGATTATTCACTTCGAATTTAAGCCCGTGGTATTTTGTTTTAAATTGTTGTCTTCGTATTTGATTTAATAGTTGTCTTGTTCTGACATTGATGTTTTAATCGTCTTCTTCTGACGGTTTATTTAATCTTTGAGAATTGATTTAGATAAGTAAAGAAGATTTAATCCGTCGAAAATATCAAATTATAGTATTTGAAGTCATGGAATGTCTGATCATTATATTATAATTGTAGGTTTATGTTGATTTATTATACTATTAACCTGAATATTATTTTATTATTTATGTTTTTCAGTAATTTGTATCTTGGATCTATTCATCCATTGTAAGTTTAAATCAATAAAATTATTTTTTCTTTCAAAAAAATAAAAAATAATAAAGTAAAAAGTTTTCCAACTTATTCTTCATTTCTTCACGATTCTAAGGTTTAGCAAGTACTTTATATTTGATTTTAAAGGGAAAATAATATTAAATCCTTAACAAAAAAGTTTATCTTTTAATATAATTTGTTTTATATCATATAGCTGAGTCATTCTGTGTCAAACGTGGCGACGTTGTTCAACTACAATTAAAATAATAGTTGATGATATATTTAAAAATGAAACTTTTTATTCATGATTTAATTGTAAAAGTCATGAAAGTTCGGGATTTTAATTTTAATTTGCCCTATTTTTTATATGTGATTTATAGACAAAAAAGGATAAAAAATTGGGGGAAAAGAAAGCTTCTAGAAAGTTTTCCAAATTTGAAGTAATTTTGGGGCATAAGAAGACAAATAGATCTCAGCCAGACGTATAGAAACAGTACAGAAAGGATTGAGGAAAACCCAATGGAGCATCGATGACAACAATGTTGGATGTTGGGCCTCATCTCTGGTCCATTTCATATTCACATTCACAATCTTCTCACTCCCATCGTCTCTTCCAACAGCCACTCTCTCCACTGCAGAAGGCAGATTCAAACTTTCCATTCTACGTGATCAATCCATAGTGTTAAGGTAGTTGAAATCCTTCTTTGTATCTCTTGTTTTAATGCCCTTTTTGAAGAGGTTTTGGGGTGGGAAAATCGCAATTTTGTTCAATCCGGAAAATATTATCTAAAACCCTAGAAAATACCCGTTTTTGAGGAGAGAAAATGTTCATTTCTGGCGTGTTTTTAGTGGTGGGAGTGTATTTGATGATCCCAGGTGACAGTTTCGGAAACCCAGATAAACCCAGAAAGGGAAAAGCCTGGTTTGATGTAAATTTGATGTTTTTTGCAGTTTTGTCCCGTTCCATTTAATTGCTTGGAAATGGATGGGGTTGCGAATGGGGAGGAACCCGTGTCGTGGGATGAACTCTACAACATAAATTTGATGCCTTCGGAGTTGTTTTGAGACGAAGAAAGAGGTTTCAGGGCATGCAGTTGATTCTCAACTTTGAGGTGCATTTCCATGCTAGTAAATTCTTGAACTGTTGTACTGGTCTGTAATTCCAGTTTATTTATTTATTTTTGGATTTCCAAATTTATGATCGATATTTTCGTTATTTGGATGTTGGTTTTTCCAATTATTGAAAATAAAATCATGTCTGTGATGAACTTATTGAAAAGATTAATCCCATATATCAGTTATCTTTGGTTATTGAATATATTGCTAAGAGGGAGCTAGAATGGGTGAATGAATAACACTGCTTGGCATTGTATTCGTCGAAGTTTATTTCATTTAGAACTTACTTCATACATGTAATGGTGATATTTGTAGACCTGTATATATTATTTGCGACTGGTGTAAAGAACTAATTAGTGCACGATTTTTGAGCAATTGAAAAAAATGATGACTAAAATATTAGAAGATGGCTCTTCTGGGTGAACATGATTGTTGCTCAGTGTGAATGATGTGGGCTTTGTTTTTCTGTTGTATGTATGACCATGCCAGAACCAGGCAGGAATCGATTGAAAAATCAGCTTGAGACATAAACGCTGTTTTGATACATCCTTAGGTTTGAATCAAATGCCTGAAATTGTTCTGAAAGAGAGGATTAATCAAAGTTTTCTCGTTCATCAAGACAAAAATCAACCACTATTTATAGGCATATTGAATATCAAATCCTTGACAAGCCCTTTACTTCACTGCAAATCCATCCTCTTAATCATTTATAACTGCTCTTTGAGCTCCCATTTTTCCATGTACTCGTTAACATCACTCTCTGAGTTGGAAATAGCGAACTAGAAAATCTATAGTAATGAAACTCATTTTAAGAACTACAAATTAAAAACTAAGCTAATTGGCTTCTGTAAGCTTTTTTTTTTGCAAACTTCCACATATTGTTCCCAAAAATCAATCCTCGATCTTTTGATGGTATACATACCAAACATTCTCAATATTTGTAACTGCTGAATGTGGCTATTTGTAAATTTTTAGTGTGTTATATTATTTATATACTATTATCAGTTTTTTGTAAACCAATTTGTTCTTGGTCCTGTAGTACTGAATCTGTTCCATGTGTAACTGCTCTTTGAGCTCCCATTTTTCCATGTACTCGTCAACATCCTCTCCTAGTTGGAAATGACAGGACTTCATAGAAAGTCCATAATGATAATTCATTTTAAGAACTACAAATTAAAAACTAAGCTAACTGGCCTCTCTAAGTTTTTTTTTTCTTGGATTGCAAACTCTCACATATTGTTTCCCAAAAATCTAGTCCTTGATCTTTTAATTAATTTATGCATACCGAGCATTCTCCAATATTTCTATTCTGCTTTTTAATCTTTAGTAGTACAGAATGTGGCTGTTGTAAATTTTTAGTGTGTTATATACACTATCATCAGTTTTTGTAAACCAGATTTGATGTACTAGTAAACAAATGCCTGAAATTTTCTGAAAGAGAGAAGTTAATCAAAGAGATTTTCTTCATCTAAACCAAAATCAAGCTTACCTATTTTATATATGTATTGAATCGATCCCTTGACAGCCCTCTACTTTACAAATCTATCTCTTATCATGTATCTTGTTTAAAATCTTGAACTCCCATTTTTTCCATGTACTCGTCCCAACATCCTCTCCTGGTTTGGAAATAGCGGACTTCACAGAAAGTTCATGATGATAGTTCATTTTAAGAACTACAAATTAAAAACTAAGCTAATTGGCCTCTTTAAGTTTTTTTTTTCCCAAAAGTCAATCCTCAATCTTTTGATGGTATACATTCCGAGCATTCTCAATATTTCTATTCTGCTTTTAATCTTTGGTAGTACAGAATGTGGCTATTTGTAAATTGTTAGTGTGTTATATACTATCATCGGATTTTTGTAAACCAATTTGCTCATTGTCCTGTTTCAGTTCTATAATGCACCCACGAATGAGTACCAGGGAAAGCTGGTTTTGAAGCCTCTATCTCCAGAACGGAGGTGGAAGTTCATGTATGAGCCTGTACATCATGATGTGCACATTCTTTCCAAAAAGATCCCGATAACCAAATTTCTGAATCTCCAGGTTTACTGCTTCTCACCTGTTCCTTCTTTTTTTGTTGGTAGGGATGCATATGTGAAGAAATACAATCATAGAAAACTTTATTGGTTCATGCAACCAGATCCATGCAAATTTTTGTTGTAGTCAAAGTTCTTGGAAATTTCCAGGTTGGCATAGGCCATAGTTTTCAATTGCACACAACTGGTTGGAAATGGAAGCTTACTACATGTTTGGGTGGAAATGGCCTATCTAGGATTCGTAATAAGACATCACTTGGCTTGTTCCCTGGCTTGGATTTTCGATTTGGGTGGCGGGCTGATTATGTTCTTCCAGAAATCACAGGGTAAGTTTCTTCATCTTCTTTACATTAATTATCGAGGAATTCTCTGGAGCCATGAACTTAAATTTATATATTTTCTGGTGTAACAAGATTCCATATATCAGTCACCATTTATCCTTTCATGTTATCAAGTTTCAACAACATGCTGTTTGTTTCTTGCAAAAAGGAAGAGGATGAAGTGTTCACTCTTCCTTAAATATTGTTTATGCAACTAATTTATCTACTGTTCTTTTTCGGGTTGAAATAAACGGTTTGAACTGAACAGAACTGTCGGCACTGGTGAACCATTGTTCAACATGAATTCAGGACGGTTGCAAGCATCGTTGGACAGAGTTGAGGCGATTTTAACCCATACATCATAAATGATACGAATCAAAAGAACCAGGTATATATATGCCTATGTGTTGAATCCTTTAACCTAATAGAACATGAGTTCATTTTGAAACCACTAGAAAATCAGATTTCCATCTTGATTTCTCTGAATATTCGAAATGAAATGTTGTATCATTTTTTTCCCATTAAAGCATGAATGGTTCTTCTTATTCTGGAAAGTGTTTTGCGAAATGAGAATACAGAAAGGTCATTTTCTTCTTGAGTTCATGTCAAGTATGAATTTGGTGCCCATTGAGTTGCTTAAATACTGAAAGGTCATTTCATGTCCTTGTATCCCACACTTGGGCCGGAACCCAAAAAATACTAAGGAAAGAAAATAAAGAGGAAGATAGAGAGAAAGCGAAAAGAAAGAAAATTTGAAGGAAAATAAAAAATAAGGTTAAACTTTATACATTAATTCTATATGTTCATTCAAACTCTATTTTATTTGTTTTTCTCTATTATATAAGGACTAAGAAATTTTAAAATATATAAAATTTTGAGGAATTTTGATTTTCTTTTATATTTTTCACGGTGAAACCAAACATGAAAAAAAATTATTTTCCTTAGTATTTTTTTTTTCCCTAGTATTTTTCGGGTTTCAGGCGAAGCCTTAAGGTATCCATACTCATCATTTATTCCCTCCAATGCAATTCTACTGAAATTGGATTATTTTTTTCCTTCCATTAAATCTTTATTTTAACATTACATTGTCTTTAAACCATTTGATCAGATGATTAGGCAAGAACTCATAGAAGGAGCAACTGCTATTGGAAATTGTTGATGCACAAAAAGGGTCGGTATCATCATCATCATCATCATCAGGATCATCTTCATCGTTGTCACTGCTGGAGTTGCAGGTGTGCCCTATGGGTGTTCAACACGGAATTGTATAGCCATTGATGTGGATGTGCACAAGCAGAAAGATAGCTAACAAATCAAATAGTTTCTTGCTATGTGTTGAGCATTTCCAACTATGAAAAAATCCATGTAATTTAATTAGCTTTTCATATGGGTTTGTTTTGCCCTCTTCATTCTCTTTCTTTTCCTTTTCCTTTTCCTTTTTCTTTTCCTTTCCCTTTTTCCTTTTCTGGGAAACTCAACTTCTGTACTCGTCTGGTTTGAAGAATCCACTATATTTCATTCAATCATGCAATCATGCCAAAATGTGATACAGATTTGTTTGTTAGCATTTTCAAATTTGAAAAAGCAAAAACATCCTTCGGTTACTTTTTGAAAGCTAAGAGAGGGAAGAATGATACAAAAACATGATCTCCTGACTTGGAAAGAAGAGCCCACACAACCTAGCCGTTGTAGCTTCTAACGGCCAAAAATCACCATCTATTTAAATTCAAAACTCTCCATATCATCATCATTCAGAGCAATTCAACATCAGTTTCAGGAATCCCCAAATCCAAATGGGTTCCTCCTCTAAGCTCAGAACCCCTTGTTCTTTCCTGAATCTTCTTCTCTCATGTCTGAATTTCATTCTCTTCATCCTCTCATCAGCCTCTCTCGCCCCCACGATCCTCCTCAGAACGCCCCCAACATCTCTTGGCTGGGCGTTTCTCATGGTCTCCTCCATCTCCCTCTTCTCCTCCTTCATCAGTTTTTACTCTCAGCTCACACACTTCTGCTTCATCACCCACATCTCTCTCCTCCTCTCATCCTCCATAGCCCAGCTTCTGGGCATCTTAGCCCTTTTCACCAGAGAAAATTCGAGCCTCTCGTTACTGAAATCTCCAAGGGGCATACAGGAGGCTAAGCTTCTGGTGCGGTTGGAATGTGGGGTTTTAATGGCAATGTTTGTAATGCAAGTGGGGGTACTGATACTGACTTGTACTATTCACAGCTGTTGGGTGAGAGAGTATGAAGGGTTAGAGGCTGAGAGAGAGGCGGCGGCGAGGAAGAGGAGCCGGAGGATTGCGCGGGTACAGGAGGAATCCATGGAAAATGCAGCAAAAGTTGCAGAGATGAAAGCTAAGGAGTTTGATGAGAAGATGAAGAACAAGTATGGGCAGTGGGTGAAAACTGATTTTGAAGGCTGAGGCTATATATATATATATATAGCAGCTTAGATTTGTTTTGAGTGTGTATTCTTTTTCTTTCTTTTTTCATTTTTGTTTATTGCTGTTTGATCTTCTTGGGGTCACCATGGGGGTGGCCATTGGTTGTGTGATGTAAAAAAAACCTTAAGTTTTTTGGGTGAGCAGTGTAATTTTCCTTCCTTAATCTGTTCCTTTGTTTGGTGATTTGATTAAATGAGCCATTGAAACCCCTATTTTTTAAAATTGATTTTTTTCTTCAATTTTTAGCCTTATTTTGACAAAAATATTCTTATTTTCTTGCAAAAACAACTCATCATCCTTCTCTTAAAAGAGAAGGATATTTTTGTCTAAAAAATGTTATTTTTCAAGAAAAAACATAGTTGATATTAGATTCACAAATTTAATAGTACTTCATACTTTTTAACCAAATTTCGAAAATTTAACCCTTCACCAACTTTTGCCATCATTTTGACCAAAATGGCTATGATGTTTTCTTGTAAAATACCATTTCGTATAAAGACATGTAAATATGTAAAATATTAAAAGGGCGTTTTAGTTTGAAATAAGTTATTTTTCAAGAAAAAACATGAAGATGGGACTAGGTTTACAAATTGTTAAATTGTATGAGGTTATTTAACCAAATATCTATTTTTAACAATTCTGGTTCTCCCAAGTTCATGGATTTCAATCTCGTATTTCATTGAGAAAGGCCCCATTGATAGAGTGTTTCACTTCATTTCACTTGTGGGGGGGTATGTTCAATCACCTAACCTATTGATTATTGAAGCAGCAATAAAAGGCAATAATTAACATAGCATTTCAAATGGGTCTCAAACACACACAATGAACAAAAAACTTTGCAGAGTACAATGTTTTACAAATATTTTTCTTGTACTTCAACCACAATATTCTTCCAATATCATCTCCCCACAAGAAACAAATTTTCAGATAAAACCTGGTTGGATGGCATAAAGTCAAGAATGGGGTCTTCTATGATTGTGCATGTGATGTGCTCCATTATTGCTTATCTTTTTACTCATGTCCCAAAAGAAACAAAATTTCCCGTGTTTCAAAATAATGTCTTTACTGGTTTCTTCTTGTCATATCATCAAAGCCGTATTGTGGGTAACTATGGTTTTAAACTTTTTCAAAAAGTGAAAACCGTAACTGGCCAACCATTGTTTAGGAGCGAGTAAAATCGCGGCAATGATCACGCTTTAAAATTATAATCACTAACCACGATTTTAACTTTTAACTTTTTGAAAAAGTTTAAACATGTAATCACCCATTACAGTTTTGGTGATGTAATAAGAAAAGACTAGATTGAACGTTATTTTGAAAAAAAAATTCTTAAAAAGATTATTTTGGGGTGTTAAAATAGCTGGCTGCTTTGAATCCACACCACATAATTCCTCTGACAAATTTTATATATATATATATATATATATGAATTACCTTCACCAGTCAACCGACTTTCTTCTAAATGGAAGAAGACAAAACTGGTGATGGCAGTTAACTGCAGAATGTGTAAAGCCAGTAGTTTTGTCCCTGTTCCTCTCTCTCCATGACTTGGAAGGCAGTTAATCCTGATATCATTTCCATGTTTTTCCTCATTGTTTGCAGAAATCAAACTTCATAGTGAAAGAAGAAAGCTTCAAGAACTGTGTTCTTCTTTCAAGATTTCTCCGGAGAAAGCAAGATTTGATGTTGACCATTGCTCTTCACAGACCGGGATTGTCAATTCTTTCCCAGAATGGAACAAGGGATTATCGTCATATTCACAGAGTTTCTGCCTCCTGGACTATGTATTATTCTTTTCTTTTATCATCTGGAATGGAATTTTGGAGTTGGTTCTTGCAGAATTTTTGTTTCTTGATCAAGAACAGAATTCTTTGTTTCTGTTCCATTCATTTTGGATTCATGAGGTTCTGGAAAATTCCATTGAATCAACAGGGCAATGGATTCAAACTCCTCAACAAGGAAGAAGGAAGAATTCTCAGTACAGATTCAGGCACCATCTATTCCTCCGTTTGGAACAGAAAGGCCATTCAATCTCGAGTTTTCTCGATTGCAGCCATCAGATGAAGAATTCAATGAAGGGAGCAGAGCTGAGTTTGGACCGTTCATGGCGCAAGCAGCATTGCTAGATGAAGAATACTGGGTAAGCTATAGATTACTCTAAACCTTACAATGCTGAAAGGGAATTAGGGAATTCTATTTTTGTGTCCATGAATAATTTGTGGTGGTGGCTGTGTTGTGATTCTGTGGTAGATGGCTGCATGGCTTCGAGCTGAAAGTCACTGGGAGGATCGGCCAAACCAAAGGTTTGTCCTCCATAATGACAAAAAACTAAGGGCTCATTTGATTCCTGTTTTTGAAAATTGTTTTTGTTCTCAAAAATAAGGATAATAAGGAAAACAGAGAGAACACGTTTGGTTCCCAATATTTTTTTTGTTTTGAAGATAAAAAAACACTAAATTCAGATAACAAGAACAGTTATTAAAGAATACCATCCAAAATGGTGTTCTTTGTGTTTTCAAAAACTATTTTTTGTTTTGAAAAACAAGGAGAACAAGGAAAACATAGAGAACACGTTTGGTTCTTTTTTTCTCTTCTGAAAAACATAGAGAACACAAAAAAAAAACACTAAATTTAGATAACACCAACCAAAATGGTGTTCTTTGTGTTTTCAATCAAAAGAACAGTTTTAAAAAACAGAAACCATATAGGCCCTATACTTTCAATCTAAAACCCGGTATCTGAGGTCCCAATCGATGGTTTATCATCTAAAGTAGACATGCATGAATGGCATAAATGCAGGTATCCATACCTGCCATTTTATACCAGAAATAAGCTCACAGCCTAAAGAAAACAGACACTACTGATCCTAAGTCTGCTTGGTGTAACAGATACGTTGATAACTACAAAAGACAATTTGCAGAGCAGGTTCTCATCTTTTCTTCAATATAAATATATGGATTGCATATCATGCACATAATTCTTAATGTTTCCTCTAACTATGTAGGAGTTCAATGCGTTAAAAAGACGATGCAGAGGGCAAAAAGACAAGAACTACTGCATTGTGACAGTATGATGTTTTCAGAAATTATTATAATCTGCTATTTGTTTATCTAGTACATGTATTTAAATCCGACTTAGAATTATGGTAATCTGTTCATAATTATCAGGTAAAGAAGGAAGAGAGGGATCTGAGACGAACCGTACTGAAAAGTGTAGTAGGAACCCTCGATTTGAGCATCCTGTATTTGTTGAATGGAGAGACCTTTCCAGGGGTACAATGCTTCATGTTTGATCCATCTAAATTCCCAGTGTCAAATACGCATCTTACTGAGTACAACCAGTATAATTTCCTCTCACAGGAACAAGTTAAGGCTCCTCTTTTTCACACCATCAACACAACTGGATCAAGCAAATATGGTTATATCGCAAACTTATGTGTTGCCAAATCATCACGCCGCCAGGGTATTGCAAGCAATATGTTGCAGTTTGCTGTTGAATCAGCCAAATCAACGGGTAAGTTGATATAACGTGACTTTATCCTTCAGATATTTGAACTATGAACTAGCATAGTATAAAATGAAACGAAATGGGATTGAAATTATAAGTTCTATCTTCATGCTGCAGGTGTGGAACAGGTATTTGTGCATGCACATAGAAAGAATGAACCTGCACAAGAACTGTACCAAAAGACGGGCTTTGAGGTAATACCTGTTGTATTTGCTGAATTCACGCTTCTGGTCTCAGTTCAGTTTGTCTCTTTTTATTGACGATTGCTGACATAATTTCCATATTCTCTATCAGATGGTTGAAGCAGCAAGCTCTCAACTGGTAGACGAGCAAACATACTTGCTTTGCCTCAGGACATAGAACTTATTTAACACAATTTTTTTGCAATTGTTAGAATGGAAAAGGAAATCACCGTTCACACAGACCGTGCAATACTTGATGTTTAACAGTGCACCCGATATTGGGACAATGCAGGCCTAGCAGAGCAAAAGATACGAAAAAAAAGGCTACATTTCATTTGCACAAAGAAACAAGCCTAAGGAGTTTTTTATGCCTAATGAAGAAGATGATCCAACGTAGAATATTACTTCCAAGCTTCAAAGAGAACAACAATGATGAATGAAGGAATGAAGGCTGTGTCAGGAGAGAAACTGGATGCTAAAAACACGATTCCTGCTAGAATGCAAGAAAGCTTCATTCTGTTACAACTTGAGATACCTCATTAGCTCTAATTTTCAATTATCTCAATCATATTTGTAAAAGACCTTGTAAGATTTATGCTTCCCATAAATAATGACTGGAAATTTGCTGTATCTTTCTTTTGCACAACTCCAATTTCCAATTATCTCAATCATATTTGTAAAGGACCTTGTAGGAATTATGCTTCCCACAAATAATGACTGGAAATTTGACGGATCTTTCTTTTGAAAAAGAAAATTTATTCAAAATTTGCACGAATGGTGTATACTTTACAGCCTATATGCATCAATAACAGACAATTTTCTGCTGTTTAAACCAGTTACATGATAAACCTCCATTTACTGTGAAATAAGGAACAGAAAAGGCAAGAAAAAGAAATAGTATGTATGATGTATCCATCTTATATACAGGTCAAGAAAATGAATCACGAAGCAATCAAGGTAGCAGTTTGAAGAATGATGATTGGATCTGTCATAGAAAACTTGAACCATTGAAGGAACTTAGAGAACTCTATTTCTGAAGGGATTTCACTTAAATTTTACAAGACCAATAGCAGACACATTGACATGATGTTTCAGAAAATTTTACATAGGAAAATATGCAAGAGTTATTAATAACAAAAAAATGTACAAAAACAAAAAAAAAAGATTGATACTTGAACTAGGCGCACATAAATTTAAGTGATCAAGAGCATCTCTCTTATTCAAGATTTTAGTCAGACATTTGTTATGCACACAGCACACTCCTGAGAACCAAAATCCATCAGCTCGCTCGATCCTCTAATTATGCACTTGATATGCTCAACAGCACGTTCTTGCACTTGTGATTGAAGAATAGATTCCTTTTAAATTTTTAGAAGAACGATTCTGCACATGAGAATAATCTAGTTGGCTGAGCCTCTCAAAGAGGATCGAGACCTTGAACCTGACAGAAATGTGTGGAACCTCCGATTTACCTCAACCAAACTCTGACCAGGTATCTTCTTCAACTCCCTTTCCTCCATTAGTTTCCTCAATCTTTCTGCATCTTCCCACCTACCAGCTTCAGCATAAATATTTGACATAAGGACATAGAAAGTTACAGTTTGAGGGTCCAGTAGGAATAGTTTTTCTGCCACAAGCTCAGCAAGCTCAAGATTGCTATGAATTCTGCAAGAACCAAGCAGAGCTCCCCAAACGCTCACATCTGGTTCAACTGGCATCTTCTCAATAAACTCATACGCCTCCATCAAAGAACCTGCTCGACCAAGAAGATCAACCATACAGGCACAGTGTTCTACACCAGGCATGATCGAGTAATCTCTCATCATGCTCTCAAAATGCCTCTTTCCTTCTTCTACAAGTCCTGAATGTCTGCAAGCAGTAAAAACAGCAGCAAAAGTGAAGCTGTTTGGTTTAACTCCCTCATCCTTCATTCGTGAGAAGAGCTTGAGAGCATCCTCCCCGTGCCCATGAGATGCCAAAGCTCCTATCATTGAAGTCCAAGGTACAACGCTTCTACAAGGTAACATCTCAAAAACTTCCCTGGCCAAATCTATGTTTCCACATTTCGCATACATGTCAATGAGTGCATTTGCGATTGAGATATTGATGTCAAGGCCTTTTTGTTTGACAAGCTCATGTATCCACCTTCCAGTATTTAAGGCTCCCAAACTAGCACATGCTGAAATGACACTAACCATCGTAATATAGTCGAACTCTACCTTTTCAGCTTGCATCCTTCGAAAGAGCTTGACTGCATTAGCACTAGCATCATTCTGTTCATATGCAGCAATCATGGCATTCCAAGAAACCAGATTCCGGGCCACCATCCCATTAAACAAGCATCTGGCTGTCTCAACATTCCCGCACTTACCATACAACGCAATCAAAGCATTTATCAGTGAAACATCTGAATCTACACCCAATTTGATGCCATAGCCATGAATCAGCTTTCCTAAATTCACAAACTCTAAACCAGCACAAGCAGGAAGGACGCTCACAAGTGTAACCGCATTTGGTTGGGTCCCTGACCCCACCATCTTCCTAAAAACACTCAACCCCTCTTTAAAATACCGATTTTGGACATAGCCCGCAATCACTGCAGTCCATGAAACAATGTTCTTCACAACCATTTCACCAAAAACCAGCTCCATCCCCAAAGTCTCCCCACTCTGAGAATACATAGCAACCAAAGAGCTCTGCACAAACACATCGGAATCCAACCCATGCCGGATATGTTGGCAATGAACTCCTTCCTTCCTCAGCCGACAAACCGCACAAGCATCGAACCATGCGTGGGCAAGCAGAGTTGGTCGGAAACAACCCAGCACCATGCATGTTCCTGTAAAGAACCAAAGCTTCTTCACATGGACCCACATCAGCATAACCCCGAATCACAGTGTTCCAAAGGAAAACATCCCTTTCAGGCATTTGATCAAACATCTTCCGAGCATAGTCCATTGGGGGCGAGCCAAGCGTAAGTATGCCATTGTGATAAGCTTCAAGTGAAACGAGGAGGCTTTGACCACAGCCATTAGCGACGACCAAAGCATAATCTAGAGTATACCATAGAGAAGAACAACAATTCAAAAGATAGTTGAAGGAGCAGGAGTGGTAGTTGGTACGGAACTCAGAGAAAACTGCCTTAGTTAGCAACAGCGCTTTCAAGAGCGTAGAGACTGAAATCATTTACTTTAATTTAGTGATTGGAAGATATCGGATTCGGAAAAATGAATAGACTTCGGAGAATCTGATAAAACAGTAATAAAAATTTCAATTCATTGTACGAGACTTGATATATTTTACTTACAATTAATTGAGTTTTGTCCCATGTTTAAAAAAAAAAAATACCACTTAGCTTTTGTGCCAAAAATATTCACTGGTTTTTATCAAACAACAAAGCAGTACACAATCTTTCTTTTAGTTAATCACATTACGATCACGATTTTAAATTTTTAAGTTTAAACAACTACAATCAAGATTAATTCAACATTATTTTAAAACATTAGACGATATTTTTTAAATGTATTATTCTAGGACAAAACTCTAATTAATTTCCACATTGAGTAAGAAAAATATATTAGATATAAGTTATTTTTGTTATAAGTGAATTGTTCATTTGTGTGGTGAATGACCACATTCTCACATTCATGTATTTTACATGAATGAATTAAACCCCATTTAAGACATCCCATTACTTACCTTTAAACTGGAGTAATGGAGGGTAATTTGTAAGCCTATAAAAGGCCTCCTCCACTACATGCAAGGATATCCTTAGATCACATTATCTCTATCTCTGTCTCTATCTTTGTCCCTGTCTCTCTCTCTCTCTTTCTCCTTCTTATTCTTTCTCGTTAGTCCTCTCTCTCATATACAAACAAAAAACATATTTATTATAGTTTGCATTTTATAATATTTTCATAACACGTTATCAATAAGAGCTTGCTCTCAAGGTAATTTCCTAACCCTAACTTGAAGTTATTTCGATTTTTTATATCTATAGTTATATTTGGTTTTGATTGTAAACCAAAATCTATACTGCCATTGTTCAAAACTGATCATAATAAATTATTATCAGCCATTACAATATCAAATCTTACAAACTTGAGCTCACAGACTGACATTACGGGAAAGCACTATCTATCGAATTGATGTCAGATAGTTGACTACGTAAATAATATTGTAGCCGCCATCAAAAGCGAAATCAAGATCCTGCATAGATCGCGTAAAAGCGCCAATTTTCCTTCGGCACCACCTCCATGAGGATTTAAAAAGTAAATATCTTACAATAAAGGACCCTCAATATATGGAATGAGTTGAAGGGGAGATATGACCACCAGAAAACTGCGATTCTCCCGAAAATCCACAGATTTGAATGATGCATATTTATACTGTAGCATTTTAAAACAATCAAATGAATACAACCCCAGATATTTAAAATCAGCCCCAGCTTGAAGTCAGCGAGAGAGAGTCACATAAGAAGACATGCTAGAAAAAACGTTCACCACATTCAATGCCTTGAATGTTCTCCTGTTGCAACAGTATTAAGAGCGTAGATTTAAGAAATACTCGAACGATATAACGCCTTCTTGTCAATGAGCAAAATAATGAGTTTTGACTTAAATCACCAAATGTTCTTCCAATCGGATTCAAGAATTTCTAAAGTGAATATGATATCGTCCAAACTATGACGGCCACGAAGGAATTTCCAATACCATGGAATCATAGATAGTAATCATTCAAATTCTTAAAAGGAAAACTTAATAACCACTGTTTAATACTAAGGTGAAACAAGAAAATTGGAAGTATATGCAAAATACACCTTCCATGGCCCATAAGAATAATTGTCATAGATGTGGTATGAAAAGGCATTGGGCGCATACCTGTCGTATGTCCAACCATTTGGTCGACCTCTATCAAGCATCAATAAAAGAAAAGGAAAATAAATACAAATAAACTTTACTGATAGAAATGGACTTGACTTCTCACTATTATACTGATATCTTTGGAGGTCCTAGTGAAAAAAATGGACTATTTAATGAATGATGAAAATACTGCTACTGAATGATGCTTCTTATATCAAAATAAAATAAAATATAATTTTGTTATTACACTTATTACATTGCTATTTATATTATCTATAATGTTTATTAGTTTTATTTGAAATCCATGTGTTATTGATCTCAAGATGAATGGGGGTGATGCATGTCTTGCTGATTGTGTAAACACACACAATTCTTCGAGATAAAAGATACTTTATAGATTTGACATTAACAAATGCTAATGTGAGTACCATATCCGACATCGCAAACTTAATTTAAGATCTGAAAAGCGAAGAAACATAATGCTACCAATGCAACTAGTGCTCCATATCAATGATAATATTATATATTATAGCAAATCCACGCGAATTTGCTCAACTTTAAAGATATCTACGTAAACGGATATCATATCAAAACTACGAACGGCGTGAATACTTAACGCCTTTATATTACCTCTATTGTTTATGGCAAGAAACTTATAATGAAAAAACTCTTAGCCTACTCCTTTGGGTTATATCATATAAATATAAAGCTTATCGAGTCATATGTTATCGTGAACTAAAAGTTCAATGATCCAAAGACTTTCATTCTTTGGCATGATAGGCTGGGTCACCCTATTTCCTCAATGAAGCAGAGAATCATAGAACACTCACATGGGTATCCACTAAAGAGCCAGAAGATTCTTTTGGCCAATGAATACCCATATGCTGCTTGCTCACAAGGTAAATTGATAGTCAGACTATCATTTAGCAAAATCACATCTGAATCACTAGTCTTCTTAGAAAGAATACATAGGAACATAGGAACAATGTTTCTTGTTTTGAAAAACAAGAAAAACAAGGAAAATACAATAATAGTGTTAAAAAACACTAAATTCAAAGAATAAGAACATATTTCAAAAAATACCAATAACAGTTTTAAAAAATAAGAACAAAGGGCATGTTTGATTCTTGTTTTTTAAAACCGTCTTCTGCTTCAAACAAAAGTTATAAACAAGGGAAATATAGATCAAGAAATTCGTTTTAATTTTGGGGGACCGATTGTTTTTTCATTTTTACATAACTTAATTCTGAAAATTTTAAATTTTCTTCTAAATAGAAAAATGAAAAATTGTGTGGCTTTTTCTGTTTAGAAAAACCATATTTTAGAATTTGTACAAAATATTTTAAAAGCCACACAATATTTCAAAATATTTTAAATATACGAAATATTTTTAATTTTGGTTTCATCAATTTATTATTTTTATATATTTTATCTTATTTATATAAAATAACTAAATAAAATAATTTTTTTTATAAGAATGATAATAATAAATTATTTATCATAATCAATTTATCATTTTAAATTTTTGTACATATGTTAATATATACATATGTTATACAAATTCATTTTATCACAATAATAAGTTTGATATGATTAAAAAACCTTTGGAGAACTAAACTTTGAAAATCTAATCCTTTATTAATATTTTACCTCATTTTTACAAAAATACCCTCATTATTTTCTTGTAAAATAACTATTTCTTTTCAAAAATATATGTACTTACATGAAATGAAAAAATGTATTTTTGTCAATTAAAAGTCATTTACTTACATGAAATGAAAAAATGTATTTTTGTCAATTAAAAGTCATTCTTAAAGAAAAAAACATAGAAATTGTGAGGGGTGCATATGGCATGAGAGCCATGTCACGCCCCCATTCCCCGATCTCGAATTCGAATGAGGATCCCCAACTCGAGTCCCAGCACAGACTATATAATCGGGACTCATTGACTGTTTTTCTCGTAGGCCGAACTTGTACTTGCTGCTATACAAACAATTTCTGTAATAACAAAAATCATTTTCATATATGTTAACTACCACCGGAATCCTCAACATCTATACATATACCGAGTCCCATTTACTTATACACGCATATTTTTTTTCTAATACAAAACATCGAGATCGCTAAGCAAGTAAGCAAGTGGAGCACCTATCTCTCGAGCCGGCCTCGCTTCGCGATGCGACGCCCCGTCCTCTATCCTCGTCTCTCGCTCTGCACTCCAACACCTGATTGAACACTGCGGCGTTTACGCTTTACGAACATAAGATGACAACCACCACCGCGACTCATCTCAAGCTTATACATATGTATTTCATATATCTATACATATTCATATAACTTTTCGTTACTTATCATCTTGGCATTCTACAGATATCAATCTTTTCCTGCTACATGCTTTTGCCTTTGACATATCTCCTATCTATACTTACCGTATTCCCCGTGCTTCTGTCATCTTTTTACTTATCTCTATCGTTCACTCACTTATGCATTTCACCATGTTCATAGCATGTTCCTCTATTCATTTAGATATGTCTATCATATTCATATCATATATTTCTTATTCTAGTACTTATCATTTGATCTATTATCTTTCTAATGGTTCATATTACGTGATCCTATTCTCAAGTATACTACAATTCTTATACATATATTACTTTCACGTGGGTTATATACTATATACCATTTGTTATGTTTACTTTCATGTACCGCTTTCCATGTACGTGATCATGTACCGTCATCGTGATATTGCTTCCACGCATCAGATATCATATTAACTTTTCGCATCATTTTACATTCTTATACATTTTCATATATCAATACGATCGCATCTCATGTTACGTAATCTTATCATCACATAGCAAAGTAGTTTCTCATATCATATCATATCTTTCCACATGTCATATTCAAATAATTTATTTTATTGTTTACGCCCAGAAATACCAAAGAAGTGGATATAGAAACTTATATACCAAGGTCAGACTACCAGACGAAAACGCTGGTCTTATCAAACTCGGAGATGTCAGACCACCGCTCGAGACAAGGG
Organism: Tetrastigma voinierianum; assembly: GCA_016808115.1. Lineage (NCBI taxonomy): Eukaryota > Viridiplantae > Streptophyta > Magnoliopsida > Vitales > Vitaceae > Tetrastigma > Tetrastigma voinierianum. Next base: position 85,517 of record JAEQBH010003818.1, read on the forward strand.
TCTTATTAGGGGCCCGGGAGAGACTCGCGTATCATCAGACGAGACAACGATGATCTTATAAAGGCGCCGAGCATACCAGGGTGACCCTTCTGTGGCCACCGTGATCCAAACGATTCATGCCGCCATCGACCCAAACGCCGATATCGTAATAACAAAACTTCAGATGTCGCAGACTTATTTTTCCTAATAGCATGCCAATCTATCCTCTACTTGGTCGACATGTGCAATCCGTTTTATTACATTTTCTCATACATTCTTATAAGCATGAATAACTATTGTTACTGCGATTGCTTATGCAATATATGCTAATAATACTTTAAATTTCCAGATTTCTACTACATTCAGCTTTCATATTACGGTTCTCATATTTATCTATAATACATATATTCCTATATTTTTATCATGCATGCATCTACTCATTCTTATATTCATATATGCTTATCATTCGTGTACATGTACTTATTTCTGGTAACATCTTATATCTTATTAACTTATATCTTCATGTACTTTATTAGACTATCATATCTTATGACATATACCAATACATTTCTATACTTGTAATGCTTTACTGTGATTTACTCAGACGTCCCATTCTCCATAGGAGTTACGTAATCCTATACCTATACTGAGTACTCCTATACACCTATTTCTGTTCTTTTGTCTATCTTATATTATGCATGATATACTATGATTATTACATCTGCTTACTGTTTTTCCTTATTTCTGGACCTAATATGAGTTCCACTTTTATTGTACTATGTATGGCTGTATTCTTGACTCAATGGACTTTCAATAGAGTCCAAGAACACCCAAATCGGAGTTCGATCTTATAGTTATGACCTTCCGAAGTCGGGAGGTCATACATGGGCCAACCTGCACGAATGACTCGAATCACTTGAGTCGGGTCCGAGAATCGATCTGACACCTAATATCCTCCTCAGGCATAAGAATTACTCACTCAATGGGCTTTCCATAGAGGTCCTAAAGAACACCCGGTCAGAGTTCTGATGTGGAAGGAGCAGTGACCTCCGAAGTCGAGGTCATACTGCAATCAAATCCTCGAATCGATTGGCTGACCTCGACCTGAGCCTGATCACCACCTCAGTCTAACACCCTAATATCCTCCTCAGTAATATTCACGGATTCTGACTCAATGGGCTTTCCATAGAGTCTTAACACCTAAACGTGAGTTCTGGACGAAGAAGTTATTACCTTCCGCCGGGAGGCCATACATAATAACTCGAACCGGACGAGCCGACCGACCTCGGTGAGCTCGCCTAACACCTCGGTCTGACACCTAATATCCTCCTCAGGCATATCAATGTATTCTTGACTCAATGGGCTTTCCATAGAGTCCAAGAACACCAATCTGAGTTCTGGATGTAAGGAGTTATGACCTCCGAAGTCGAGGTTAAACGTAGTCAAATCCCGACGGGCCGACCAACCGACAAGCCGAGTTTCTACAGACGCTTAGCTCATCGACCTTCATGTGATGAGGTCTCGCGACCGCCGCATGAGGTCCGCTCGACCTCCGTCGCACGAGCAGATAGCTCGACCTCTCGTCGCATGAGGTCCGTCGACCTTTATCGACCTTCGCTGTATTGAGGTCCCACACTTTTACTACACGAGGTTTGTCGACCTTCGCCGCATGAGGTCCGGCTGACCTCTACCGACCTCTCGTACGAGGTTTGCCGACCGTCGCATGACCCCATAGCCGACCTCTCGCCCACTGACTGCTCAGCAGTTAATTCATAACTGGGTTCACAGTCCAATTCGAGAAATTCAAAAGCCCAACATCAAGTTCAATTGATGTGGATACTTCCCAGAAGGACTTTTATTCCAAATTCCTTTATTTATTACCTAAAATCAACTCTAAGGTCCACAACTGAACTCGGTCGAACCGACCCGACCGTATCTACCGAGTCGACTCTGAAAAGGACCATAACTCGTCTATGAGGTCCAAATCGAGAAATTAAAAAGCCTAATATCAAGTTCATTGATACATAAATTTACTAGAAGATTTACTACCAAATTCCTTTTATTTCACCCAAAACCCGTTTCCAAGGTTCTGATATCGTATATGATAAAAATAGTGGAATTTCTTGGTTCAACTTCAAGAACTGGGACCCTTCCTAAACACACCTATAGGAGTCTTAGGAACTCTTCAACTCAACCCTAACCGTAAATGAGTTTGGGAGTTTCCAAACCCAAACCATACACAAGAAAAGGTTCCAGACCATGTATCTAAACTTTCTAGACCAAAACTAGATTTCCATACACCCGTAATTTCCTTACAAAACTATACTCAAATTCCATACCAATACTCATAGTTCCATACAACCCAAGACATGTATCCATACTTAAATTTAGTAGCTCCATACTAAACCATATTTCCATACTTTTCTATACAAAATCATAGTTCCATACCTGTGATCTTCTCTTTTATTTTCCTTCTTTCTTCTTTTCTTTTCTCTTCTTCTCTTCTTCTTCTTTCTTTTCTCTTCTCTTCTCTCTTATCCATTTTTGCTCTCTCTCTTTCTCCCAAGACCACAATGAGATATTTATTTTTGGTCTTATCCTTATTTGCTCTTATCCTTTTATTTCACTTTCCAAGGATGTAAACTTCCTCCCTTTTCCTTCAAGCCACTGTTTTTCCACAATTTCCTTCCTTATTTTATTTTTAATATCTTTCTCTTTATTACTTCTTGATCCTCCAATTCTCTATTACTCTTGGATTTAACTTATGCATATTCCTACTATTATTACGAACTTATTAAATTATGACCTTGGTCCCGAATTGGTAAATTGCAATTTACCCTTAACTGTTGTATTAATTCCAAGTTCTTCTTATTTTATTTTTATCTTTAATTGACTTCTGATAATATACTTATTTTTATTATACCCTAAACATGCTCAAACCGTTAAGCAGATATTTCAAGCAGCATAAAACCATGTGGTGTGACAATTGCCACTTATCGTACAAAGGTCTACGTGACACATGACACATGAATAGTAAAAAGAAAAGATCAAATTACCACATTATTACGCATGTGGCAGATAAGTCAAACAGCGGTCTGGGCTGTGGTGACCTACGAAGACCATGTGTCATACATGGAGACCATGTGTCATACCTTGTAGAAAGGAACGCAAGATTTTGAGCAAGATCAAAAGAAAATAAAGAAAGAAAACGAGGAAAGGAAATGGGACAAGGGATAAGTGTGGGAGGAAATTTCCCACATGTATCAAGTCGATCAGACCAAGGAAGAGAATAAAAAGGAAGAAAAGAAAAAGCAAAGAAAAGAAAAGAAAGAAGCATGAGTTTGGGACTGGTGAGGTCATTTTCTCAAGATCCATGGAGATCTAGCTGTCTGTTTTCACGGAGCAAGAGGCAAAGCCTGATCTATCGTGGAAACCTCGAGAAAATTCTAATTTTTCAAAAAGGGTAAAGTATACTTAAGTAAAATCCGAAATTTTCTAGATCTCGATGACAAAACTGATTTCATCAGTAAACTGCTCATAATCTGGGCTACCACGGCCACCTCAGAGAGAATTCGAGACGCCTGACTTTCACATTTACTGAGCAAACTGAATAACATGAGACATTTGGCACATTGAGCGGCTCAAGAGGCGCCACGTGTCACGTTCTGGGTTCAACAAACACAGCCTGGCGGCCATGGTGGACACATGGCATCATGTCATTGGGAGGAAACTAGCAGTATGGATAAGAGATAAGCGTGAATCCTCTCAACCAATGTGGCAAGGACGTAAGACGAGAGACAAGTCCTTCGACCCAACCCAAACCTGGTCGATGGGAAAAAGAGAGCGGAAAATTGGAGAGACGAAGCAAAGAGAGAAAGGAATAAATTCCTGTAGGTACGCTCCAACTTCTCTCTAAATTTCCCGGCGATCGAACCGTTGGTTCCCAGCGAGGCAAGAAGCAAAGTTGCTCCCCACTGGGCAGCGGCTACATGTGTGGGTACTAGTTCATGAGTTTCGATAACTCCGGAGGTAGAGGTCTTCCTACTCCTATTATTTTTCTATTGTTCATCTATTGGGGCAGCGAGGTCGGAGTGGCCGGTTGGCCCGGCCCCAAAACTCGGGACCTAATGTCAAACTCGGGACTATTTCAGTAGTCCCGACGCATTTACTGATCGTTATTGGTCCATATGCGCTGCTTTGTGTGTAAATTGTAGTTTCAGGTTGTCGCATTTAGTTCGCTGGATTTTGGTTCCAAAGAAGTTGGAACCGAGGTCGAGGGGAAGGGGTCGTCTGCAGATCGCTTTCTGACTATTAAAAACAAATTCCGCTTGCTCGTTGGACAAAAAGTCAATTTGTTATTTGCATAAAGTTTGCTTAAAATGAATGGCTTTAATTGTGTGGAAAATAATATGTTAATGCATAGAATTTTATGTGTTAACATGATATTTGAATTATATGAAATATAATTATGTGTGAGCCATCGAAATTAAATAAATGATAGCCCATGTGGAGCTGTAATTGGCATATCAAGTACGAATGAATAACATATTGGTGAATTTTGTTAATATATGCATGCTTAGTATATTAACATGGATTACATGGAATGTGAATTGAATGTTCGTGCGACATTACATGTGCACTTAGCGGAGTAATCCACGTAGACATTACTACTCGCATCAAGCCAATTCGTCGTAACTCTCTTTCGTGCACAGGAGTGTTTGGGAAGACGGCGCTCAATAGAGGCCACTTTTGAGAAGAAAGCCAATATGTGAATTTGATTGATTATTTTGAAAAACATGTATTAGAGTTCTAAGTTTTAATATATGTTTGTATTAAGAGTGATGTAATTAACTCTTGAACTATTGTAATATAAATATTAGATTTTTATGAAAGTATTGATGTATGGGTCCGAGCACCATTTTTACTCATGTACGGGTTTCATGATTAAGAGACATACAAAGCCTCCGCGGTCGACGTAGCGTCAATAACCCGAATTCCCTGATTCGGGGGCGCTCACATATGTGATGAGAGCTTCGCAGGTACAAGCACACGTGCTGCTAAACTCCAAGAGGTGAGGTTTCTCTCCTACTTTGGTTATTCTTGGTCTAAGAGCCATTTTGTCGGTACGGGTTCTTTTCGGGCCTTGAGGATCAGAGGCCACCCAAAATTCTTGGACCGAACATTGGAATTTGGGACTATTTCGCAATTCGAGACTCGAATTTGAATTGTCGATCGATGTCGCTTTTACGTGTTATCATAAAAATGAATAACATGATGGTTGTGTGAAAATCATGTTAATATATGCTTATATGATGTATTGACGTGAGGTACTTGATGGATGTGAATTATATGTAGAAAATATAATTATCCATTATTTATTAATGTTACATGTAATACTCATCATGCATGTAAATATGAATCGCATGAAATGACATTTTGTATTTATATGCAATTTTAATATCGCACAATGTGAGTGCATGACATGGTTTTTGAACAAATCTTATTAGAGAATGTCCAATAAATTATATCGGACGGTTGTCCAACAAATCTATCATGATAAACTAATAAATTATATCGAGGGTCATTCAATAAATTAACCTGAGATTGTCCAATGAGTTTTCAAAACAAAACTTTTGTTTTGAAAATAGTTTTTCACATGACAAATGCACGTGAGGGAGTCGAGACTCAGACACGGGGCATGGGCATGTAGACATTCGAGTAGGAATGCATATTTACTTGAATGTGTGTAAAGGTTACACGTACGGCACTTAGGTGGGAAGTATTATCAGAAGAGAATTCCTCTACTCCGTATCGTCTTCACCCCGGGTCGTGGGAAAATATTTACAGGTACTAGAGGTACACTAGGAGGGGGACACATTTGAGGTCTTAGTTGGAAGAAGGCCAAATTTTGGCTTTGTTATGTAATTCATAGAATTTTGGACAGTTTATCCAGTTTTGTATATGTAAATGAGAATTTCGTAATAAAAAAACTTATTTTGGACTGTTCATTGTGTCGGGAAAGTTTTCCTAGATTTTATACTATCCGATAATATGCATGTAGGCAAGAGTATTGAATTAAAATGCATCGGGAGAGAGTTAGAGGCTCCAGAAATGCCACTGAGTTACTAAGCATGTTCGGGGTCATGACATGGGATTCCCCGGGTCGAGAGCGTAGGGAAGCAAGAACTTGCCATCGCCGGGTTTTAAGTCGCGATAGTGATACCTGCAATGCTGACAGAGTTCTGAATTCTCCGTGGTCGCGACGGAATTCCCAGTCGTGACATGGTTCTCAAATTTTAAGCCATAAAAATGGTTGTAACATGGCTTTCTTTGTTGACATAGGGGTTCTAGTTCTCTGTCGCGACAAAGGTTTCTCGTCATGATCGACTACCATAACAGAGGCCAGTGGTCGAGATAGAGCTCGTCGAGGCCAAGGAATTTCGTGCCGCGATAGGTTGTAGTGTCGCGACATGATTTCTGCTGGAGTGGTGTCACATAAAGGGTATTTATGCTCGCAATAGAGCTACAAGACCAAAGGGTCTCTCATTCGACATAATATTTTTATGTTACTAAGCAGAGTTAGCCGTGCTAGGAGTTCGTCATGATTTTAATATTTTATTAAGTAATAGAGGCGTGGTCAAATCGAGAGGTTTTGTGTTGCGATAAAGCAATTCTATGCCGCGACACAGTAGGCAAGGCTGGGAAGATTTTCAAGTCATGACCGGGAGTATTTTTATGTTATGGTCAGACCGTCAAGGTAAGGAGAAATTATGTCGTGACAGAAAGAATTTACGTCGCGACAGAATACCAGGCAAGTGGAGAATTTCAACATGATAGGATTTTTATGTCGCGACGAGCCGGCCATGACAGTAGTGCTCCACCGCACATGACAGAGTCGGGCATATATCGCGCACTACAAGCAGTGGCGCCCGTGTTGTGTCGACGTAGGATGCCATGCGCGCGCTTATAGTGGGAATTTTTGTCGCTACGCAGAATTCTCTATTACACAGAGACTCGGGACAAGATGAAAAAAATAAAGACCCCCGACTGGGGGCGTCACAAATTGTATCGTGTTATTGCATACATCATTCAGTATTTGACGAAGATGGGTCTAGGATGCTATATGGTATGTAGCGGTTATGAATGCTGTAGCCTATGGTCCGATATTAGTGTCATACTAGCATCGTGAAATGTATGTGATTACCTAGGAAAAGGATGGGCATTGGGTTTAGACCATTGCAAGCATTGCACATTTTCATGTTGTGTGCTACATGATTGTCATTGCGTGATTGTGTGTTACAAATCGTGTGAATTATATACAGGTAGGATGTATATAGGAAAAGATGAACACTAGGGTTAGAAAACTTGACAATGATTTGAATACTATGTTTTAATAACTTTTATTGGGATGAGTTTATATTTAAAAGAATGTTTCAAAATAAAATTTAATATTTGGGAAATGGTTTTAAAAATTATCTTTTAGTAGCAATTTTTTATTTTTTTTCACATAAAAATCGTGTTTAAATGGGTAACAAATTATGTTTTCAAAATCTATTTTCTTAAAATAAAAAAATGTTTAGTAATAAATTTAAAAACAAAAATGAATTTGTGGAGCATGTTGAGCATGTGGATAATACTGAACATTAGATTTTTTTATAAACTTGGAAAACATTATTTTAAATAAATTTGTTACTTTTGTAGAACAAAATTATTTAATTATGATATTTTAATTTTATTTATTTATATTAAAAATATAAATTTATTCTAGTTATTTAAAGTTTATAAAAGTATATCAATATCTATAAGTGTCTATCAACATTTACAAAAATCTATCAAAATGTATAAAAGTCTTTTAAAACCAAGGGTTTATAAAAGTTTAACAATACCTACAAAGTCTATCAAATATATGTCTTTAAAATAAACGTTTATAAAAGCCATGCATATATTTACAAATTCTACAAAAGTTTACAAAAGTCTTTAAAAATATATCAAATTCTATAAAGTCATTACTTAAAAAAATCCATAAAGGTGTTTAAAAGTCCTAATGCAAATAATGCAATAAAATAAAATCATAACTCAAAATAAACTCTACTTAAAAAAAAAAAAATTATGACATGATCTATAAATATATTGACATAGAAACAAAAAGAAATAAAAAAAATGAAAAGTTAAATATTACAATTAATTTTATTTATCATAAATTATACATTTAATAAATTGTGATTAATGACCTGATTATTAATATATGACATCATCATAAATTATGCATTATTTTAATATCCCTCTGTCAATGTAAATTTACCTTCAATCAGTTACTAGCTAAACCAAACAATGTCTTAATCAGTTATCAATAACTGATTAGATGTCTTTACCAAGCACCTTATAAAAGCTAATTGGAGTTGAATTAAGGCTAAACAACTCATAATAGGAAAAAACTACCTAAATAGCCCCTGATAGAAAAAGCTACTGTAGCTTTTTCTAATATGCTCTAATTAAAATATCAAAATTCTCTTTTTTATCATTATCTTCTTATTTATGTAAAAGATCGTTCACTGTAAAATTCAAGAAAATAAGATTTTAATTATTTTAAATAGTTAATTGTTGGAATAAATGACATTCATTGTCATTTACTCCTTGAGGAGTCCAAAGGGCAGGGAGTCCAACGTTGGCTTGCCAAACGTTGGTTTCTTGAATGTTACGTCTCACCCACAAATTCCCATAGCGCCGGTATTCCTTATTCGTAAGTTAGACGCTTTTTTTTGGCTTTGAGTTTATCAAAGAATACTGCTTCTCGATAACTTCTACAGCCAAATGAGCGTTGTCTAGGGGTGTTGAGGTAACGTCATTCCGTCGTTGTATCCTCGGGGAATGACGCCGATGTGACTCCTCCAGCACCGTGGAGATCACAAATCTCAACAAGGAGATCGTGATGCTCACGACCCAGATTTTCAGACACTGGTTTCCTGGGTTTTGTTCTTGTAATGGTTCTTTTCATAGCCTTTACTTTCTCTGTAATTTCAGAATATATAACAAACTTAAAATGAATATTTCCTTCAAAAAAAAAAAAAAAAAAAAAAAAATGTAGTTGGTTGGCTCCGGAGAAGAAGTCACTGAAAAATTTTGGAAAGGAGAAAAAAAAAAAAAAAAAAAAAAAAATATATATATATATATATATATATATATATATATATATATATATATATATATATATATATATATATATATATATATATATATATACTAAAAACGTTGGCTCGCACTCGTTAAGGAAAAAAAAACTATATTCGCCTCGAGGTTTCTTCGATACAAGGAGAGAACCAATGGCTGACAGTTGAAACACCAAACAAACAACTTTATTATTTAAAGTCCTTTCAGAAAATAAATAAAATACACAAAAGGAGGAATGAAACTCAAGACCTGAAGTTCAAGAGCCAAGGCTCATCCTAATAAACCACATGCTTTGTTGTGATATTTCTCATGAGGAATATATGATATGAGAAAAGTCTTTTAGGCTATTAAACCCTATTCTCACCAGGAGCTCAGGCTAATCTTCAGGGTCTTAGGAATTTGGAAACCACAAACGTAGGTTCGTCTTAAGGAGGCTAGTCAGTTTGTCGGGTTTTTACCCCACCCGCCTTCCCGGGAATACTTATTACGTGTTAATTCCACTTATTCTACGAACAGTTCTGGAAATAGAAATTGATTAATTTTCTTATAATTTTGCGTAGAAATGGACATCGGGTTCGTGACAATTCATGGTTCCCACCGCATCATCATGGCAACCCTCATCAGGACACAAGCACCAAATGATGCCTACTACGGCCTATCTCTGCCTTCACGAGAAAACCGCAGAAATTCCGGACTTAATTTCAAAAAGGTATAAACAAAGATGTCGTTTATTTTGATCACCTTAATTCGCGATTCGACTCGAAGAAGCTCAAGCTCAAAGAAGATGAGCGATATCCAAGTCATCGCGCCGTGGATGCTTGGAAACATTCCGACTTTCTCTCGCGGCAGAACTACGCCATGAATGCTTTAACTCCATTCTCACAATGTGTATACAGATAAGAAAACAAACAAGGAGCCATGGAATCGCTTAGACCCAAATATATAAACCGAGGATGCCTGGCCAAAAGTCTGCCAGGGGCCGATCCCTCGATTATAAAATGGTAGATCTCCAAGATCGTGGTCACCAAGTCCAAGAACTCTGCAATCCTCCATGAGATTCATGCCGAGGAATGATGTCGGTTTAAAACTTTTCAAGTGGCAAACATATCGAAACCGCTCTAGCCTGGAAAGACTTCAAAACTACCCCAAACATAAGAGAAAGAGATGAACATCGAAGATCTAGCTTATTCGACTTCGCATCGAAGAAGACAATAAAGGATCTCGAGAGGAAATGACACAACCTAATGAGGCTAAGGGCTAACTTTGTGGAACATGGTCATGGTTCCAAGTTCAAAAGGCAAATAAATAAAGGAAAGGCACTAAGTCGGGACCAAAAGGGAGGTTCAAGAAGCAAAGTTCATCTGAAAATGCTTCAACCAGGGGAAGCAAGGTCACAAATCTTTCCGACAGACCAAGACAAACTAACCTCAAGGAAGCCATCGTGGTTGGACGACATCTCCAAGGATGTGTCCAAATCGACCTCACCGCAAAGGATCTCTCGAGGTGAACTTGGTGGAATCAACCTATGAATGGTGGATTGACACCGGTGCTACCCGCCATGTATGTTCGATAAGACGATGTTTCCACCTCAACCAATCGGGACTGAGAAAAAGTGTTCAAGGAACTCTACCACATCTGATATCAAAGCCGCAGCCATAGCGCGCCTCAAGACGACTTCATGAAAGAAACACTCTAACAATGTGTTATATGTACCCGAATCCGCAAGAACTCGTGTCCGGTTCACGTCAAATATGGATTTCATTGCGTTCGAGTCGATAAATTTGTTCTATCAAAGAGCCGGAATGTATGTCTAAAAGGGTATATGAGTGGCGCATGTGGAGCTTTAATGTAATGACTATCATTAAGTCAAAATAATAAAGCTAGTTCTTCCGCTTATATTCTCTCGAGTCATCTAATCTATGGCATGGTAGATTAGACATGTTAATTATGATACATCATGTAAATTAATCAACTTAAATCATATACCAATCCTTCCAAATCGATGCAAAGCACAAGTGTGAAACTCATGGCTGAGCAAACTAACTACAGTCATCTTTCAAAGTATTGAAAGACACACTAACTCTTGACTTAATCCATAGTGATATATGTGATTTGAAGCTCGTGACAAACAAGAAGTCGTAATAAATATTTATTACCTTTTGTGGATGATAGCACCCAAGTACTATTATGTGTACTTACTTAAAAGTAAGGGCGAGGCGATGTGAGAAATTTGTTCTCTACAAAAACGGTTGAGAATCACCTCAATAGAAAAATTAAAGTGCCGAGAAGTGATCGAGGTGGCACAACCGCCATTCAGGCTCAACATGGGATTATACATGAAACCACAAAGACCTTATTCAAGCACAATCTAATGGAGTGGCTGGAGCGAAAAATCGCACCTAAAGAAATGATGAACGCAATGCCGATGAGCCTGTCTACCACAAAAACATGTGAGAAGCCATTTATATGCTAATTACCTTCTAAATAAGGTACCTAAAAAGAAAGCAGAAAAGACTCCATATGAGTTATGGAAAGGAATGAAGCCATCTTACAAATACTTGCGAGTGTGGGGATGTCTGGCTAAAGTGGCAATTCCTCCACCCAAAAGGCGTAGAATGGGGATCAAACTATTGATTGCATCTTCATTGGTTATACATGTTATTGTCGCTTATCGATTTTTGTTTATGAGTCAATATCCCTGATATTCACCGTAACACGATAATGGAATCGAGGAATGCAGATTATTCTTCGAGGATGTGTTTCCCATACCTGATCCAAGGAAAAGCCTAGTTCATCAAAACGAGTGCTGGAGACTATTCATGAAGATAGTCAAGATGAAAATACTGAAGGAGAGGTAGAACCCGTGCCAAAGAAAGGGCAATGACAGAAAAATCATTTGGTCCGCATTTTCCGACATACACGCCAGGAACCTCAAACCTATAAAGAGGCGCTGAACTCTACCAGAGTCTCATGAGAGGCAAATAAAGTGAAATGATTCCATACGCATAACCATACTGGGAATTAGTAGATCTTCCATCTGGGTTGTAAACCTCTAAGGTCCAAGCGGATTTTTAAGAGGAAAAGGAAAGTGGTGATCTGATCATCAGACAAATACAAGGCAAGACTCAGATCAAAGGCCAGCAAACTCGGGAGGGTCCGATTATTTTAACACTTATTCTCCCCGTGATCGAGAATAACTCCATAAGGATGGTGAAGCTTGCAATGCCACTAAAAGATCTTCGAGGTACATCAAATGGATGTCAAGGGGCAACCTTCTTAAATGGAGATTTGAATGAAGAAATCTACATGGAGCAACATGAGGGGTTTTCTTCCGGACAAGAAATGAAAGTCTCGTAGATTGCAAATCCTCGTATGGATTAAAACAAGCAATCGAAACAATGGTGCTGGAGAAATTTGGATAACGTTATGTTGTCACATGGATTCAAAATCATCGAAATGTGACAAGCGTGTTCATGTCAAAGATGATGAACATGGCTATGTCATCAGAGATGTTCAGACGTGATGACATGCCGATTGTGTTCGTGAGTGATGATAAGATGGTTACATCTACCAAGAACACGTTGAATTCAAGATTTGACATGAAAGACATTGACTCATTGATGTTATTTTCGGGAATAAAAATCAAAAGAACACGACGACTCGCGGCTAAGTCAGGCTACACTATGTTGACAATATTCGAGAAGCTCGATAAGGATAACTGCATAAATGTAACACCTAGATGTAACTCACACCCTTCCAAGAATAAAGGAGAGTGTTGCCTGCTGTATCACTTGTGTAAGTGATGTGGAGTCTAATGTACTTAATGAGCTGTACAAGACCAACATAGCCTATGCAAGCTTAATAAACCGAGTAGTACACGAGCAATCCCTGAGCTATGCATCAGTAAGAATAATGAGAGGTTAAAATACTTATGATTCACTCGTGATCATACGCACTACACAAGATGATATCCTATTGCACTCTGAAGGATACAAGATGCTAATTGATATCTAATGTTAAAGACCCAAAACCTACAGTGGTTATGTCTTTACACCTGAGGCAACAGATCATGGAAACTAACACGTAAGGTTATTACTAGATCCACAATGAATCTGAGTTTATAGCACTAGACAAATGTGAGGAAGAGGCGTAATGGCCACGCCCACTTCCTGCAGGATCTGGGTGCCAAAGCCGGCCTCCAATGTGCATACATTCAGATAGTCAATCGCTATTGGTAGAGCACAACAAGATGTATAATGGTAAGTCTGTATTATTATCCGCTGGGTGAGACACAATACCATTAAACAACAACTTCAACTGGTTATCTCTATAGATTATGTAAAATCTAAGGATAATATCATGATCCGTTTAACCAAAGGGTTAAATGTGAGTCAGTTGAAAATCATCAAGGGAATGGACTAAAGCCCGTGAAAAGAATAAGTCGATGCAATGGATACCCAACCTAGGCCGACCGAAGATCCCAAGATCTAGTGTCCAAAGGGACAACCAAATTGTAAAGACTTTGATACAATCACCTGGGGATATTATCGTGTCCATTCCTATGATGAACAAAGTGATGCTCATAAGAAGGTTGTTATGCTTTTAATGATCTCTACATTGGCGAAGAGTAACATGAGCCACTTAATTTACGAGAGATCACCTATGTAAGAGTGAAGTGGGTCGCTTCAGAGGGAATTGAATAGCAGACAATTCCTATTAAACTCATATCCAGCGCACGCCCATGGCCAAAATGGACATAAAAGTGAGAACCTAAATATGTCAGAAGATTCCCGTAGGAATATGTCATCGGCTTCACACCAATGACAGAATGGTTCAAGGACATCATGTCCACTGTTTAGTTTGTAGAGTAAACATATTTTACAAGGGAAGGTTAAAAGGATAACACCTACCTCTCCTATGTAGGTTTCTTCTGATGAATCTATCACCCAAGCCTTTTAGGATTTTCAATATGAATGTCATTCATGGGGAATTGTTGGAATAAATGATATCTATTGTCATTTATCACCAGGAGTCCAAATGTCACACTTTATTCCCTATCCGACCACAACATCCGAATCGAAATGTAAGCGTAGACCATATAATGGGATCCTTTTTTTTTTTTTTTTTTGCCCAAACTCAGACTGTGGTACGGCCCACACCTTATAATAGAATCCAAATATCATATACATATTAAAGAACTACTATCGGAGTGGTGTCCATCAAAATCTATATACATATACTGAGTCCCATTCACTTATACAAAAACTACACTTTTACAATTACAAATCAGAGCACGAAACCTATATGTAGTGAACCCTTACAAGTGTGTCGCCCACCGTATGCGAAAGTCTCGATGTCTTCTCTCGTGCACCTACACTCCGGGATTAAAACCCGTGCTAAGCTTTACGCTTAGTGGGAAACATATGTCTTATGCATATACACATTTAGCGCATAAAACAAAAAAATATAATATAAATTCCATGCATTTATATTATGAACTTATACGAGTACTTATTCTTATAACAGACTTACGCTTATTCAGATCTCCCGTAGGAGTTACAGATCTTATCCATATTCAGAACTTATACTTATAATGGACTTATGTTTATTCTGACTCCTGCAGAGCTTACGTAACTTTATCCTTATTCAACTTATATTTATAATGTAATTTGGTATTTGGTCTTGACTCTTAGGAGCACGTGAACTTATACTTATTCGTAACTTATTCTCAGAATGCACTTATGTTTATTCAGACTCCCGCAGTAGAGTTACGTAACTTATATTTATACAAGACTTACATTTATTCAGACTCCCGTAGGAGTTAAGGTAACTTATACTTATTCGTAACTTATACTAGAATTTACTTCCCATGTTATTCGCACCCGTAGAGTTACGTAACTTATATTTATAATGCACTTTATATTTATTCAGACTCCCGTAGGAGTTACGTAACTTATACTTATTCGTAACCTATACTTCAGAATAAGACTTTATGTTTATTCAGACTCCCGTAGGAGTTACGTAACTTATATTTATAATGACTTATATTTATTCAGGACTTTAGGAGTTGCCGTAACTTATACTTATTCGTAACTTCTTATACTTATAAATGCATTTTATGTTTATTCAAGACTCTTAGAGTTACGTACTCTATCCTTATACTACCTGAGTTTACCTCGTCGAGGTACCCGTGCAGTATCGCAGAATTACTGAACATAACGATTACGTAACTTATTCTTATAATTTTAAGTACTTGTAAGTACTACAAAACTTATACTGGTCTTACGGAACGTATACTGGTATTTCGGAGCACATACTTGTATTTCGGATTTGATACATGTATTACTGCATTGATACATGTATTTCAGATCTTATACATGTCTTACAGAGCATATACTTATCTTACTTGAGTTTATACCGTATTACAGAATCCTTATTACGTATTTAGATCTTATACATACCTGATACAGAGGATATACTGTTCAATGACCTATACGTGTTACGTAATGTATTCTTGTCTTACTGATCTTGCCTCTCTTGGTAAGGAAGGCACCGCAGGTACGATAAGCCTGAACGCATCGTAATCATATCACATGTAAGGTTAGATCAGACTTATGCAGATACATTTCACATATGGATATCCATATGTATATGGATCACAACAGATACATATATACCTTACTCATACAGATTCAACATATCCAATAACAAAGAGATTATCGGGTTTAAATCATAACCATTCGTATTACACTTGCTCTGAGGTACCAGAGGCCACCACTATTTATATTGGCGTAACTTAAATTACTTTTTTATCGGGACACGAGTACCCGTACTACGTAACTTATACTTATGTTATCGGAGATAAGAGTAACGTACGGGTACTACTGCATTTATCGATACAGAGTACCAGAAAATTTACGTAACTTAATCGATACGTATACCCGTGAGGTTCGCGTAACTAAATCGTAGACAGAGTACCCGTAGATACTACGGTAATCCTATTCGGGATGCGTGAGTGTCCGTAGGTACTAAGCAAAACAGATACAGGTACATTCAGATCTTTACACTTATTCTTTATTCAAGGTCTTATCATATAACCGTTAATTTCCTGCACTGGGCATTACTAATGAGTAGACACAAAGATAATAGCACCAGATACTATGGCAGCACTGGCGCCATAGCACTAATCGTGACAGAGTGCCGTGAGCACTTAACGGTAACAGAGTGCCGTGAGCACTAATCAGGAGGCACCGGCATTTCAATCGAGTGCCGGAGCACTAATCGTGAGTACCGAAGTACTAATCGTGACACAGAGTGCTATGTCATTTAATAACTCGGTCTTAGTAATACAATTATATGGGTTCAAGAACTTACTATCTTATAATAGGCATTCTTGTCGCTTATTATGTGTCATGATGTACGGTATTTCACGCTCTCATGATCACGTGTCGGGCCGTTTTCATATTCCATATTCGATTTATGTTTCATGAACATGCCTATGCATTTTCAGATTATATTTTCATGTTACTATTACATATGGCATTTCATATACTTGTACAAGATAATGCCTATGTATTCACACATCATTCATGTATTCTTCAGTCACGATATGAATCTATTTTTACTTAGAAATCGGAATAATTCCAATCGGATCATCCAAACTCAAGTCATGGCATTTTTTTTGCCAAACTAGTCAATTTAATGATTACCTTGAGGATGCGCTTGAAATACTCACTTTTCGGGGGGTCTTAACTTCATATTTGCACTATCTCTTTGTACTCATTTAAAGCTAAGGTGCTACGGCTCTATTCCAACTTAATCACCCACCTGAAAGACCGAAACTTTCCAAGGTTAAGTCCGAACAACCTGCACTACTCTATGTTCAAGACTGATGCAGGAATTGGCTTGCATATGGCCCCACTTTGAGTGAATTTTTGGGCCACCTAGAATCAGAATTTGACGATTCCTATTTCTTGATGTTTGATTCTCCTTGAAGTCTATTTTAATTTTCCACTTGAATCACTCAAATCGGATAAGAAATGAGCAAGTTATGGCCAAAATACAAAAACAGGTCGAAACAAGAAAACTGAACAGGTGTACCCCCACAGTCCGATACGTATTCCACACATCGGGCCAAAATGACTAGAACCCAAAGTGTACCTAAGAGCTGTGCTCAAGGTGTAAATTCCAGACAGCTCAAGGTGTACCAGTACACTTCACCCGAAAATGCCCAGAATGTGTATTTTCTCCCCTTTTTCATACACTTTCATCCATAGATCACTCCTAATGCATCCTTCATCAAAAACTAACATGGAATCCCTCCCAACAACTCCACAAACACTTTTAATTTGCAAAAGAATCCTAGGATTCATACCAAAATTCACCCAATTCTACAAATCCTTGGAATTGTGAAGGATTCCATATCCACTCATTATCAACTGCGGCTTTCAACCAAACTTCCTTTAAACCTGTGAGTTATAATGTTTAGTTTTAGCAAACCCTGTATATGGGAATCAAATTAATGTTCAATGAAAACCCTAGCAATCCATACTCAAGTAATTCTTGTACCAAAATAATGCTAAAATCCATAATTTCCATACCTTGTGGGCCTTGCTTGAACTTCTTTTTCTCTTCCTCTTCCTCTTCTTCTTCTTCTCCCATTCTCTTCTCTTCCATTTTTCTCTCCTTTTGGAGACCAAAATATAAGATATTTTGATCCCCACCTTAAGGTCATGTTTGGCCAAGACAAAAACCCATTTTTGGCTTTTTATTTAAAGTTTTCTTTAATTGCCTTAAGTCCTTAGACTTTCCTTTTGCAAAGTAACTTATGCCATATTTTAATTCTTAACCCCTAATCTTTTCCTCTTTTATGACTTTCATATCTTTTAACAAATTACAAGATTGCCCTATATCTGTAAACTTTCTCCAAGTGCCTCTTCCTATTTAACTTTAATATACTCCTAAACAAAAAACCAAAACTACAAAGAGATTTCGCGTTATTAACTAAAGGCAGATCCAAACGTTTACTACTAAACGTTTGCTTCGACTGCACTAGCCTCACCTTTAGCCTATAAATGAGACTTCCTTATTAAGAAAGAGAGGTTTTTTTTTTTTTCGGTTTCTTGAGTTTATCAAAGAGTGGTGTTTGAGTGATAGCCTCTCGACATGTTTCGCCCTCACTGAGCAAAGCAGTTCAGTGTTGATAAGATCGCTTGTCCGATTGTCAGGATCCTCCGGGAAACAGACGCCGATGTGATCCCTCCAAGCACCGTGAGATCTAATTTAACTGCTTTAAGGAGATCGTGATCACCTAGACCCCAGATTTTCAGACACTGGTTTCCTGTTTTGTTCTTGTACGATCTTTCTCGCAGATTTCTTTACTTTCTCTCCTCGTAATCCTTGCAATGTGATATAACATTAATTACTTTTATTACTTATTAAACTACAAATGTAAAATTACATCTTATGATTTTATTAAATAAATTATTAATGATAGATAAAATCAATTGACTTTATTAAAAACTTTATCATGAAATTTTTTTATTTAAAATTGAATTTAAGGAATATTAAAGATTATGAGATATTTTAGGTTTTAGTATGGTACTAAAATTTATTAATTTTATTATTAATTAAAATATTAATGCATGTATTTATTTAGACTGAAAACATTTTTTAAAGTTGTAACCAGAAGGTAACTGTATATTCATTTATTAAGAACCAATTGCTAAATTGGTAATATATATATATATATTATCTACTACATTTTATAAAACATAAACTAAATCAATTAGTTGGGTTACGTAAAAAAAATTAATCACTTGAAATTCATTAAATAAACTTGCATTGTTTTTAACTTTTTATATCACAATATCATGTTTATATTGATAATTAACCTTCAATCAACTACTTTATCAAATAGTAATTTATAATCAGCTAGTAGTTAACAATTAACGATACCAGTTACAACTATCAATTAAACCAAATATGCCCCAAGTCTAGTTTGTGGGATATAGATATGTTAAATAATTTAGTTTATTAATAATTGAATTATGTTAAGTGTTAAAAATGTTCCTTTTAAAATATTATAAATATTCACATAATTAATAATTATGGTTGTTTTAATTTCATATAATTAAAATATAGATTCTTTTTTACATTTGAGGTAGACATTGATGCCAAATACCACCATAATGAATCTTTTAGGATGCTTAATAATTTCTTTTTTCTTTTTTCTTTTCCTTTTAAAAGAAGGATGATTAGTCATTTACTTGGTTGGAAATTGGTAATTATGATTTCATACTTGACCTATTGAAGAATCTAGAATTAACAACTTATGCAAAAACCTAATTGATTGACAATTGGTATAAATAAAGAATATATGTGATTTTATGTTTTACAAAAATAACCTTATACTTCACATGTTAGAAAACTGTTTGTGATATTAATTATTATGATACCAAGTTATCCATTCAAGAATATAGAATTTATAATATAAATTAGATATAGCCAAAATCTATTAAATCCTAAATCAGTCAAACTGCATTTTATATCTATTATTTTATTATCCAATAAATTAACACAATCAAATATCTATATTTGTTAACATGATTATATCTCTATATAAATAAAATATCAAACTTTAGCTTCTATATATTATAAGCGAACAAAAATTTTTCTTTAATTTATTTAGTCATTAATTGATAGAAAATAATGTCAAAAAAGAATGATAGAAAAATAAAAGGAAATAAAATTTAAATCTTGGTGGCTACCTTTTTTCCCAAATCTTCCTAAATTTTTGTTATTTACATTATTATGAAAATGAAAGGAAAGAAACTCAAATTTTGGAAAATACACTTTCTTTTAACCAAAATTTGGGATACTAGTTCTATATATATATTTTCTTATTTTTTCATCATAGTTTCCAGATTGGATGCACTTCCATTTCGGTGGAAAACTAAATACTTCCCCATATTGTATTTCCAAATTGAAATCATTGTTTAAAAGACTTCAAATAGTTCAAAATTTGTAAATCTAAAGGCATGTTCGGTTACCATTATTGAAAAATGTTTCTTGTCTTGAAAAATAAGAAAAACAAGAAAAATACAATAATAGTTTTCAAAAACACTAAATTTAAAGAATAAGAACATATTTCAGAAAATACCAATAACTGTTGTAAAAATCATAAACAAAGGCGACGTTTTGCCTACTGCTGGTAATCATCTTCTGCTCTCAACAAAGGAGAACAAGGAAAACGCCAAGCTACAAATTGCTTTAATTTTAGATAGATTGTTTTTTCATTTTTACATAACTTAATTCTGAAAATTTTAAATTTTCTTCACACAAAAAAATGCAAAAAAAATTGGCTTTTTCTGCTTAGAAAAACTATTTCTTGAATTTAAAAATATTTAAATTTTTAAACTACAATAATATTTCAAAATATTTTAAATACACGAATATTTTTAATTTTGGTTTCATCAATTTATTATTTTTAAAATTATATTATTTATATATATTTTATCTTATTTATATAAAAATAACTAAATAAAATAATTGTTTTTTTATAAGAATGATAATAATAAATTGTTTATCATAATCAATTAATCACTTTGAATTTTTGTACATATGTTAATATATACATATGTTATACAAATTCATTTTATTGCAATAATAAGTGTGATATGATTAAAAGAATTTCTAAAAAAGAAATTTTGAAAATCTAATATTTGATTAATATTTTATCTCAGTTTGATAAAAATACCCTCATTTTTCTTGTAAAAATAACCCTTTCTTTTCAAAGATATACGTAATTACATGAAAATGAAAAATGCCAAAAACATAGAAATTGTAAGCTCTCAAAAATTTGAGGTAATGAAGTCTTTTAACCAAATATTTATATTATTTAAAAAAACTATAATAATAAAGTTATATCATCATTACACAAACAAGTATTTATCTAAATAATATTTTTAATATGTTTAAGATGTTATTTTAATCAAACAACTTAATACTTAATAGAAATATAATATTAAAAAATAAACTATTTAATACTTAATACTATTAAGCTATATTCACAATTCTCAATACTTAATACTTAATACTAAATAAAATTTCTATTCAATGTTAAGTAAAATAACAAATGCCCTCTAAAAACAATTCTCAAAAATAAAATAGGAACCAAACCTATTTTCGAAGTTCAGTTTTCAAAATCCCCCACTAAAAGGAAATAATATTTACTCACTCCCTTAAGATTCCTATTGGAAAAAAAAGATTTATAACCAAATAGTTTGAGCTTGTTTCAAAAAAGAAAAACCAAATAAATACTTTATACCTAAAGTATACAGCCTGCCATATATTTTCCTTTTGTTCTTTAATTCTTCTATATATGTAGATGAATCTGCCCATCAGCAACCAGTCGAAAAAAAATGGCTGCCCTATGGATTGCACTGGTGGTGTCTAAGCATGATCGGCGGAGGAGCAGCGGCGGGGGAAGTAGGCGTTTGCTACGGCCTTAAGGGCGACGGTGGTGGCCCTCTTCAAACAGTACGGCATCCAAAACATCCGGATCTTCCGAACCTCATGTTCTCGACGCTCTCGCCGGCACCGGCATTTCCGTCATGCTGGGCGTTCTGAACGCCGACATTCTGGTCATCGCATCAAGCCAAGCCGCCGCCCAGTAGTGGTTTGACGCCAACGTGGCCCCGAATCTTAACAGCATCAACTTCTCCTACATCACCGTCGGCAACCAGGTCATCCCCGGCGGCGACGGCACCACCATCGCCGGCGCAATGCAGAACCTCTACGCTGTCCTGACCGCGAAAAACCTGCCCATCAAAGTCAGCACAGTCCTGCCGAACGCCGTCCTAGGCACCTCCTACCCGCCGTTCCGCTGGTGGTACCAGCCCTACCAACCCCCATACAGCCAAAGTAGGGCTCAAGGGTCTTCAGCGAGAAAAGTGCCCGTGCTGCCCCACGAGCGCCAGGTCGACCCTCCGGATATCTCAAGGGGGTGAGCCCAGAGATTAGCTAGCCCATGGATGCCCGGCTAGTCGTTCGCCTGGGCACTTAGGGACATCATAGCTCAGGCGGCTCGTTTATCTCAAGGGCATACTTTCCCGAGCAGCGATCCTCCCGGCAAGTTACACCGAAGTTTCTATCTTACAAATTCATTTATTGACTTTGTCGCTCCAAAGAAATAGGAAGCATCCATATTATCCCTATCTAAAACTATGACACATAAACAAACTCTTCCGAAATAAGAGCTAACTTCCCCAATGACAGCATGTAACGCCCACCTTTCGAAAGTTGGATCTCCGATCTCCTCCATAAAAAAGCGAGATATCACAATGAAGTACGCATTCCTAATCTAAGGAACACTTGTTTTTACTCTCTTAAAAAAAAAAGGCTAACTTTGCCATCGAAGGGGCAACGGATCATCCTCATTGCCTCGCTTATTTCGAGGTCACGCCGTCAAGGTCAACTGTGAATGCCATGACGATCCGTCGGTTCTCGAACTCAAGTGATCGCACCGCGCCGCCTCGTGGGAATCGAGCAAAAATCACAAAGGCTAAGATGCAAGAGCTTAGGGTACATCCACTCCCGTGCATTCCGGGATTGCAGCTCGTCTGCCTCAAACATCCCGCGGCATCAATAAATTCAACACCATGACTAGCAACCCAAACCTCGGGCCCCGAAGATCGGGCCTCCTTCGTGTCAAGAATCGGAAGTAAGACAAGAGGGAGTGTGCAAGATGGGATGGATGAACTCCGCGGACAGACGACCTGGCCAAGGGATGAAAACGAGCGCATGTGAGCTCACTGAAGCTACCGGGCCGTGCAATGAACCCCTCGCCCTTCCCCTTTCCCCCCATTCCGCAAAGGCAAAGAGGCCGCTACACCGCACGATATCGACTTATCCGCCGACGATGAATTATCCTCCCAGCCTTCAAGGCTGCTCATCATCTCCGAACGCCAAGCTCCACTCAAGCAGGGCACGCTCTGCCTACCGCACCCGAACCATCAAGACGTAAAGACATCGGACGCGGAGAGAACCCAGACCGCCCATGCTCGCTTCTCGCCAATACGCGCCGACCACCGGGCCTCCCGATCGCTACTTCCATGTATCCGCCTTTAGGAGCCACCCCTGCACCTTAAATGGTCGTCGCTCCCACCGTTCGAGGACCTTAGGATATGCTTTCCACTCCCCTTGGACAACATATCCTGGATTACGATCCTCCCCGTGGCTTCTCCATCCCACCCTTTGCTATGTACGATGGCTCTCCGATCCCATGATCATATGTTACATTATAATCGTAACATCCTAAACGCCGGGATGACGGGCTACTGCAAGGTATTCCCACAAATTTCAAGGGCCCCGCTTAAGATGTTCCACAAGCTCCCAAGGGATCGATAAACACGCTTAGCTTAACCATGGGCCGCCTTCGCCTCTCAAGATTTATGCTCGCCGTACGTAGCGGGAAACATCACCCTCTCCAATCCATCCTCAAAAGGGAAGACGAGTCTATCCGTGACTTCACACGTTGTATTCAGCAGCCGCTCAAAGAAATTGATATGTACAAGATGGATGCTAGTACATAGAATTTCGTAAGGAGCTGGGGTCGACCACCCCGCTTTTCTAGTCCCGGTCTCTCGGGACCCACCAATAACTATGGAAGAATCAGACGTCAGCGATAAATTCTCTACGCCGGAGGATAACATTCGGTGCCGCTCTAGTTGCTTATGATAACCACCTGCAGCCAATGTCGACCACTATGGGTCTGGCTCCGGGTTAAAACAATCTGCCAAGAGCTAAGCGCCCCACGGACAAGTCAGAAGAAAAAGATCCCCCGCCATCGCCTCTAAACATTGCTTCCATGACCCGACTCCGCCCTCATTCGAGACCTCCCGACTTCAAATGGCCCCAATTAATGAGGGTCTGGCCGACCAAATACAGCAGATCCTTACGATGTGACTATCACCGAGACCATGGCCATGAAACCAATAACTCGCAGCCTCTGCCCCGTGGAAAAGCTTACATACAATGCACTCAACACCCGCATTGAGAAGGCCAACCAGCTGGGCACCACCATTCCCGCGAATGTGATAGTGGTCAGGCAAAATCAACATGTCATAACTCCTACCGACCATCAACTTATACATCAACCCACAAGAATCAATCTAACCAAGAATACTGAGAAAAATGCTACGGACAACCTCAGTTAGAGCCCGAATAAACGCCATCAGCCATCAGGGAAGCGCCCCAGCTGCGCAGCCAGTGGATGGCCCTATATCCTTTCCACCCATCAACCCTACACGGGTCATCACACCACACTATGACGCACTTGTATTAACTATATGCATTAATAGCTCTGATGTGCACAGGTCCTCATTTCGATCCAGCAATAAGTAGTTGGATTTACTCCATTTCCGCTTTCGCTGCATGAAAATCCCGATTGATCATTCCACTCTCCCGACAGATCTCACGTTTCAACAGAAAGCAACCACGCCGTCTGGGCCGTGACATCACCTTTTTTCTCTTAAAGTCGGGTCCAAGAACCCAAAGAAGCATTATTCTCCGTGGTAGAAGATTCGGGACCTACAATGCTATTTCTCGGCCGGGCCGGCTGCATGCAATGAAAGCAAAGACTTCTACATATCAACAAACGATCACATTCGACCGAGGTTGACAAGTTGACCTCTGTAGCCAATTAAATCGCACGACAAGAAAGACAAACTCCCCACAAGAACACGCAGCCGACCGGCCCGAGAACCACCTCCGAAAATCAACCACAATAGCAATCATAGTCACCCGCCCCAAACCGCTTCTGATGAAAAGAGCCTATCGGGTCATGGACTCTTAAAGGCCGTGTCCCTCGACGACGTACATTCATCTACATTAGTACCCCTCCCGTGAGAAAGGCCCGGGTTACGCTAAGTCATACAACTCAACGCCGATGTATTTGCTTGGACTCATACGGATATGCCTGGGATCAGTCCCGTCCACACCGCGCACAAGCTAAATATCGCCCTCTACCGCCGCTTAGACAAAGTGAGGCATTTCACCCGATCGCCACTCGTCATCCGCATCAAGCCGATAACCTTCTACGTAATGGGATTCATCGCCGCTGATATATCCCGAGTGGTTGGCCAATGTGGTGGTGGTCCTAAAAAAGGAGAACAAATGGAGAGTATGTGTCGACTACACACTGCACTTCAATGACGCTCATCCAAAAGACAAATTTCCCTTGCTCTCACAGATAGATTAGATCGTGGATGTTCTACAGTGGCATGACATGTCATCCTTTCGACGCTTTCTGCCATCACCAAATCCCTATGCATCCCTGACGCTGGTAGAAGACATCTTCATCATGCCTCGTGGACTCGTGATCGCTATAATGTAATGCCCTTTCTGATTAAAGAACGCAGGCCACTTAGGACAAAGATCAGAAAAAATGTTCATCCCGGCCAAGCAAAGACCATGGAAGTTTATATCGGTCGAATATGTCGGCCAAATCCAAACACCAGATCAGCTCACTCATCTTCACTGTGTTTTTGATATCTTCTCCGACAAGAGTAGTATGAAGTTAAACCCACTAAAATGCAAGATTCTAGTCGTGCTGAAATTTCGCTTTATGGTGTTACAGAGAGGAATGTGAGGCAAACCCTCACAACTAAAAAAGCCATCCTACAATCATTTGGCGCTCAGCTTCTAAGAAACAAATCCTGAAGAATCGACCTGGCTGGACTAGTACTGGCTTTATTTCCGCCCACTGACGGCCGGGAACTCTTCTTCACTACCCTAAAGGGAGCTAGCCGGGCTGAGTGGGATGAGGAATGCGACCGAGCTTTCTTAGTAATCAAGCAATATCTCGCAGAGCCCCCGATCCTCGTAGCTTCAGTGCACCTGAGATGCTCTAATTTTTACCGCGACTCGTAAACAACCATAGTGCCGCATTATCAAGAGCGAAGATGGTAAACATGACACCTTCATTAGCAACCGACCGACAAAACCAAATGCACTCCACCTCGAACAGTCGCCCCAGCCTCACGAACGGCCGCCCATAAGCTCCTCCTTTACTTCAGCCCATCCCGGCCGCAGCCCACCGACTTCCGCCCGAGGAACTATCTATGTCGGACTGTCTGTGCGAATGGCTCACGGGCAATGGAGCCTCGCCGAGTACGAGATACGCATAAATGCAAGGCTTTCCACAGGCAAGTCTCGCCGATTTCTCGTTAACTCCCCTGCTTCAACACCCACCCGAATAGTGGTAAGGCCAAAGGACTCTTCAGACTGGTCAGGGCCTCCCGACAAATCGATCCCATCTGGCCTACGCTAACTTCTGCCAGGGAAAAGATTGAGTGTGCAGTTCATTTAGCTTCGATGCTCTAAATACGAGTCGTATACGAAGCCTTAATCACTGAATTGAACGCCTTCAGCCGGTGTCATAAATTTTCCACACACAAACGACCGCAATTGGTCATGGGATGATGCACGCACCCGAATCCGTGGAACCTCGAGCGGCCAAGTACGCCGGCTAAACAAAAATTAAGTACCCGACCGAAACTAGGAACATATCCCAGACCGCAACGGCAGGGCGTATGCTCACGCTATCACGCTTCTCGCACAAGAAGGAGACGATGTACCTCCCAATCTACTATAAACCAGACTCATCCATACTGCATGCCCGAATAAGCCAAATACAAGAAGCTCCCCCATCCTGGATGGATCCCCTATTACTTTACATAACCATTGGGGAATTACCAGCTGATTAAACAAAGACAAAATTCGGGATCCAATCCTCCGTGCTCTCCATAAGTAGACGGCAACTATATAAACTGGCCTCTACGACCATACTTAAAAATGCCTCACCCCGAACAAGCCCCAGACGACGGGGCCGGAAGCTACATGAAGGTATATGTCCAACGAGGAAGAACGTTAGTCACCCGAGCTCACACAGGCCATCAAGCCTACCATGAAGGCAGATGTCAGCGACCACTGTCAGAGAAATGTGATTCTCACAAATGAATGTCTCCTATTCTAAAAATCTCCACATGATGATTTGGTTTCCTCACTCACTGCGCACCAAGACGTTGGGAATTGATATTGTGGGCCTGTGCCCACCAAGCCCCAAGACAGAAAACTATTACTGGTCGCTACAGACTACTTCAGTAAATGGATAGAGGCCGAAGCATACGCATCTATCAAAGACAGAGACGCCACTTATTCATATATGGAAGAATATCAGGTTTCAGTTTGCCTCAAGATTCCGAAATCACTATATCGCATAATGGACCACGCTTGACAAATTCGTATAAGGAAGAATTTTGCCAGAACTAAAATACTTAACTTCAGATCACCCCCCAGATCCTCAAAGAAATGGCTAAGTCAAGCCTCCAATAAAACCCCGCACCGTCCTCAAGAAACGATTAGATTCCGCTAAAGGAAAATGTGGGTAGAAGAGTCGCCCAGGCTCGGGCTTACAGATCACTCGCCCAAAGCCGACCGGTGTGTCTCCCTTCGCACTCACCTACGGGATGGAAGCTGTTATCCCTACTTAGATCGGTTTACCTACCGTCCGTGCAACAACGTCCGAATCAGCAAATGAAGAATCCATAACCCGAGAGTTAGACACTAGTGACAGCCGCGGCGAGGCGCCAGTAACCGGGAGCGGCATCTCATCAACGCCGTCGCGAACTTTTATAATAAACGTAAGGCCAATGAGTGTTCCAAAATTGGC
The DNA here is from genome assembly GCA_016808115.1 of Tetrastigma voinierianum. Lineage (NCBI taxonomy): Eukaryota > Viridiplantae > Streptophyta > Magnoliopsida > Vitales > Vitaceae > Tetrastigma > Tetrastigma voinierianum. The sequence continues at coordinate 113,397 of JAEQBH010003818.1, forward strand.
GATCCGTCCTCGCTGAAGTTTTTTGAGAATACGTGAGACCCCATGGCGTGAAAATTCCAACCTAACTCGGGAGGGCCTATACATAGTCGCGACTTAATACCAGGTCCTATGCTATAGATACACCGATGGAAATCCAGATCAAGAATGTGGAATGCCATGCACTTGAAAAGGTATTATCAATAAAAAGAATATTTTTATCCGCCATTGGTATATTTTCACAAGCTCAATGCAGGTCAATTCTAAGTCCTGGGCGCGGAACCGACCGCCCGCCTGCCTTAGCCACTTTCTTTGGGCCGGTCGGGCTTCCTAAGTCCGGGCGGCATGAAACCGACTAGCCTACCAAAGATAGCCACGCCTACTGGTCAAATAAAAAGTCCGCGCGGAAACCGACTTGCTACCACGAATAATGCCTCGCTAGTCACTAAGTCCGGTGGCGCGGAAACCGATTCGCTCGGGCCAAGATAGCCACGCCTTAGCCGGGTCAAATGACAAGTCCGGTGGCGCGGAACGACGGTTTCTGGCCAAGCATAGCCACGCCTAGCTGGTCAAATAACAAGTCCGGTGGCGCGGAAACCGGACTAGCTTCGGCCAAATGAAGCACGCCCTCGGGCCGGGTCAATCTTTAAGTCCGTGGCGCTGAAACCGATTCGTTCGACCCAAAGATAGCCATGCCTAGTCGGGTTGGCAATGACAAAGTCCTGGGGGCAAGGAAACCGACCGCTCTCGCCCCAACACGCCTAGTCGTCAAATTACAACCCGGCGCCAAAGATCCTAACATGCTCTACCCAACATCAAATCGCTTAAATTTACAATTTAGTTCTCTATTGAAAATTCTACCAATCACACATATATTTGAAATAAACATTAAAACAAAAACAAGTATGCGTATCCATCGAATTTGTCCAAACACTAAAAAGGACGAAAAAGCAAATTGCTCGAATGACATACAATATAACAAGCTTCGCCAAAAATACGACTCTACTCGGCCAGGGGATCCGTCACAAGAGCTTCCTCCCCTTGCTCCGTGGGAATAACTACCCACTCCAAAGAAATGCGATGGGCTATTCCACCGAACGGTCCCCTCGCCGATGACTACAAGATCCAAGGAAGAAGCGCCAGCCAGATGCCCCCTGGGGCAGCTGGATTGGCAGAGAAGTCCGCAGCAAGCCGGAACCGGGCTGATTCGCATGCCGCTCGATTTCTCGGGCTTGCTCCTGCATATGTTGTGCGCGAAAGCGCAACAACCATAGCCGTAATTAAAAAGCGTGTCACCACTATAATCAAAAGCAACCTCCATCATCTCCTCACAAGAGTCTTTCTCTCCCGGAAGGCAAGAAAGTCATCTTTAATGTACCTAAGCTTTATAATCGTGAGCTACTTCTCTTCCACCAATCGACTATCTCCCTTCACCTCAGCCTCCCCGCGGCGGCTAACACTTCGAAAGGTGCCCACAATCAAACTCCGCTTTCTATGAGCCTCTTCTCGCGAGCCCTAAAGATCACGAACCCGAGAGCAAGCTCTCGTTTCCACCGGGAAGCCGAGTGCTAAGGGCCCCTGCAGATAACTTCTAGCCATACAGCCTCAGCGCCAAGGCCTCTCACCCTACCGGCAAATTCTCTCAACTAACTTTAGCTCTAGCTCCAAACGACGACACGCCGGCCGTCGTTTAAAGAGGCACTCGCATTTCCTGCTCTACCATGTCACCGAACATACAACCGCAATCGCCCAGCATCCCTAAGCCGAAGTTCAAACTCATGATGTTGCAACGCCATGTTTCGAACGGTAGATACAACCTGCAAAGGAACCCATTAGCAACTAATGGAGAACGATAACAACATTGAATTCGCCCGAATGAAAAACCCATCTTACTAGCTTGGTAGATTGAACGAAATTGCGGTTCCGGACCTGTATCCCATCATCAATGATTTGTAAGAAATCCTCCTTCTGGGAGTGTGGGGCGTGAACTGAATGCAGAGTTTCATGTGCCCATGCCCCGGAAAAATACCACCCGATACATGGCCTGGGATACAAATCATTCAACCGGACACGCAGACTCTCCATTTGAAAGGGCTCCCAAAGAAATGAGTATTTTTCTAACTCCTCCTGTGGGCTGAAATTGACCCTGCATTCTCCGCCGAGGGGAATAGTCAGGTAATCACATGGTCTCGTCAGCTGGCTCGGGGCGCATCGACAAAGATAAACTCCGATCTACTGCGGACCCTCGCCCGAATATGAAGGCGAATTATTCAAGAGCTCACTGAAATGGATCATCCTCATTCGACCGGACGGCCTAGTCGACCGACCGATGGCTCTAATTCGGGAACCGTGATTAGACCGCCTCTGGCCCCCGAACTACCATCGCCAGGAGATCGATCCATCGTGAGCCGGGTCGGCCTAGGTCTCGTTGCGACGGAACAGGCGTTGTCCGACTCCCCACCGAATCCTACTCCGCTTTACGAGCGCCAGAATGGTCGCCAACCCCGCCTCCCTCCATCGCTCTTCCTCTTCTAAATCCCTGGAATCGTCCGCTTAGGGAATCCAAGGAACAAAATCTTCTGACCTGCACTCGGCGCTGCTCTGTCGCTGCTCTCTCCGCTTGACTTTCACCACCGGGGCGCCGCTACCGCGCGCGGGGAGGACGCGCCGACTCGGGGCTTCACCAGCTTCCCGACGTGATGATGAATCAGAACCCACCAAGAAGCGAGTGACCGTGATGAACTTCGGGCTCCCTGCACCTGACTCGAGGCCTCAATTACCAGGTCCCGGGAAGAACTAACACTACCAGAAACAAGACGCCGTACATCCGTAAGCACGAAGTGTTCCCCCTCCACGACATTCGAAGGCAGAGGTCGAGGGATAACTGGTAGTGTATAAGGAGTCATAATATCTCACGGCAATATTCACAGTAAGAAGAACTGCAAATTCAAGGCCCCGTCGGAATCTCAAAAGTCGCGACCTTTATACTGACTTCTCCACCCACTTCAATTAGCCTTCCCTCCAAGTCTACCTACATGCGTAGCCAACAATTGGGCATACATCACAACTTTAGAATAGCGACAGCAAAGCCTACACAATACTTTAATTCGAAAGACTGGATCACTTGACATTAAAAGGCAACCTGGGAACCAGAGTTTCATCCAAGGACCTCACTAACAACAAATTCCTTTACTCCGCTCTGTGTGAGCCTAGGAGCCCGCTCACGATTTGTAGTCGGACTCAAACCGACATGGACATTCGTCCACCGACCTCTCGGCAGGTTTAATGTGATAATGATGAAAGCTCCACCAACGTAAAGGTCAGTCTTACAAGTGGTTCAACACGCAACAACCAACTACGAATGCTAATCAATGGTCAGGGTGAATAAGAGCCGTGGCTCGTGCAAAATGAAGAAACCGCTACTACGGCCGACACCTGGGAAAACGCAGTCCGGCTGCTAAATGATCACGGGTAAAAAACACACCATTATGTTCCCCGTTCAGTGACTCATCTGTCCCCTCCATCAACCGAAGGTCGATGCTATCAGGCACCTCGCAATACACCTTTAGTTCCTCCATCGTCATAGACGCAATGATATTACTTGCAGAAGGTTTCGCTCGGGGCCGTCCTCCTGGACGACCACTCGTGGAAGTTTCCTCCCGACCTCTCACCATTCTGCAAGCATATCAAAAGGAGAGGAAAAGGTGAATATTAAACCCTAGACACCTACCGAGTAGGTATAAGAATATACCACTGGCCCGAGCGATAGAAATTGTGCAGAATGGCTGTGCCGAGACTTTTTTCTCCCCAAAGTTTTTAACAAATCCGAGAATGCCACCACCAAGTGGCTAACAAAAGATCGAAAACCGACGAAAGATACCTATAGAATGAAATGTGCTAACACCTGCGACAATGACCCCAAAATGAATGCAAGGAAGAACCAAGTTAGTCACCGGAAGGAAAGAAGACGAGTTCAAAACGATACGACAAGGAATACAGACAAATTTTAATGACGCTCGTCTATTACACCTCCGCCAGGTATAACACATTTAATGCAGAGGCGACTGATCGTCTGCACAACATATAAACCGACGCGACGGTTCGTACCCTAGGGCACAGTAGATTACCATGGGCCAAGCCCAAAGACCTCCTTCTCGGCTCCGTAAGCTGATCCGTGAGTTAGTTATTAATGGTCGAGCAGTCATATTTGAATAAGGTTAGTAACATTTATACATAACTAAACACGAAATGGTATGAACTACAGCTTTATTAACATCACCAAAAGTGTGTTTGGGAGTACATAGCAATGCTTGTTGTCAAGCAATGTTTTTGCGATCCATTCCACGTCCAACAAGATATCTCGGTTAAGACATAAGCGTCCGCGCTAAGTCTAAGCCAAAAGATGTTGCCGAAGTAAAAAAGAAGATGGTGGGCGATGGACCGAACGAGTAGCGTAAATCCTCCAGGCCGCTACTGGGTGGCTGGGCATGAAGAGCGAAAGGACGAGGCTGGTCCAAAACCTGACCGAACCCTGCAGGATTTAACAGGGAGTGCCCCCTGATGTAGAGGTTGCCATTCAAGTTTTAGAACCACCCAAACGCCTCCCCGAATATTTCCGACTCCGCTCAAACCATATAGTGTTCCCGACAACCTGACGCTCGAGCTCATAGTCAACTAATCGATAGTCAGTCCCACATACTCTAGTCCTCACGTAGTCTTCATCATCAATCTAATGACTTTACTACCGTAAAACTTTGCAGCTGAGATAAACGAACTTCATCACTCTCCTCTTTTATAACCATTCCTATATCTCGTGATTGTCCAAGCGGTCTCAGAACGCCTAACGCAGCTTGTGATAGAAGTTATAAAAGTTACACTGAGAATTAAGTTGCATTAATAACAGACCATTCCCCATATTACGACGGTCAAACTTACTCTTTTTCCCAACCGGAGACGGCTTACCTCCCCGGTAGGAAAAGGGGGGCATTGTGGGTACCTAGCCCCAACCCAACCCCATACAGCCAAAGTAACCAAGGGTCTCAAGGAGAAAGGCCAAGGCCTGTGCCCCGGGTCGCCCACGAGACGCTCAGCCGACCCTCCTGGATATCCTCAAGGGGTGAGCCCAGATATTAGCCTACCATGGACGCTCTAGTCGTTTCGCCCGGCTCTAGTGGACATCATACGGCGCCGCTTATCTCGGGCATACTTTCGAAAGCAATGATCCTCCGGCAAAGTTGCCAGCCGGGTTTCTATCTTACAAAATTCATTTATTGACTTCGTCGCCTCCAAAGAAATAGGGAAGCATCCCCAACATTATCCATATCTGGAAAACAGTTACACAAAAGGGAAACAAACTCTTTCCGAACAAGAGCTAACTTCCTACCATTGGGAAGAATCCCAATCTTCCGCAAAAGTCGATTCGATCTCTCCTCCATAAAAAGGAGACATATCACACTAAATGAGGTATGCATTCCTAATCTAAGGAACACTTGTTTTTACTCTCTTCCAAAAAAGGCTAACTTTACATCTGGAGGGGCGTACTCTGATCATCCCCGTCCTTCTTGCTATTTTGCAGGTCGGGCCGCCTCGGTCAAGCCATTAACCCGGTGAATGCCACGACGATCCGTTGCTCTCGAACTCAAGTGATCACACGGCGCTTCACCCGCTGCTCGACGGCCGTGATGAGGGCGATCATGTCCTTTAGTACAGATACACCGCCATTGATGATCAATGTCTATCCTTAGTCTCGCATATGATCGTAATTCGATAACCATCCGGTTAGATTATGCTTTATTTACCGCCACCTAATAACCATCATATTAAAATATACATGATGCCTAGCTGTTCCAACGATCAAGGTCCTATGTATTGCACTGGTGATGTTCATGTTGGATTTTGCTATACAAGTAAGTCCAAGTTGTTTAAAACACTAAATGGGTTCACACATGGACTTGAGCCCTAAGGTGTGGAGGCCCAAATGGCTATTAAGTATTCTGTAATATACTAATATAAATAGAGAAACACAACCAGATCGTAATCTAAATTAATTTTTAGAGAATATCCGTGAGAAAAAGAATCCTTTCTAGCCGACCTGCCGCCTACACGCTCCATCACCTCGAGGATAGTTCGAAGATTTGTAGTTTCAGGTGCATACTTCGCAACCATTAAGTACGATTCACCGTGGGTTATATTAAATTGAATATTCTAAAATCACATGATGATTATCGCTTCCAAATGATTATTCTACAATTGGCACGTGAGCCTTCTCGGTGATTAAATTTTCAATTTGATATAACCAAGTTCATGTATTTTGGTGCTCGATTAGCAATATGGCACCTGTGTTTTCTATATTTTGTTGATCTAGCATGTTCGCATGTTTACTATGATTTTGCTTATTGATGGTTATCAATTGTGGTTCATTCATGGTAGAGCTTTTCGTGTATTTCATTTGGGCTTCAGAACAAGGGTGTTAATCATAAGATTAGGGGTTTCCTTCTGATTTATTTTTTCCATCATTTAGAATTCTCAGACACCCTTTTATTAGTTAGATTTATTTTTGTAAAATTTTGAAGACTAATGAAGAAATATAAGCGGTAGTTGTTAAGAACCCGTGGAGAACATCAGACGACTGCCATACACAGCAGAGGCGCGCACATCTGCAAATGACAAACGCGCCAGATTAGAAGAAGGGAAGAGACGACGTCACGGACAAATTCTAAACGAACCATTAGCTGACACGTCTCAATAAGCTATCGCGCGGCTTCGTGCGCCCACCTGTGCCGCGTGAGAGCCGTGGGAGAGGGTTTTCTTACCATTGATTTTGTAGACTTCTCCTCCGCACGTCAAGGCTTCTATGGGTGGTTCGTCGTGGTAGCACACGAACGGTGGCTTCCTCATGGCTGTGGTTTATGTCAGGTGGTTGTGAGTTTTGAGTTTTAACTCAAATCTCTTCAATTTTAG